>CAJHNH020002668.1:125000-260000 GCA_905116865.2 Candidula unifasciata | reverse complement strand
GATACAACAGTGGATAATTGTAATCATTACTTTGTACTGCTATTAATGAAAAAATATCTGATATCAGAAAACACCACTGTCATAGTAAACAATACAGATTAAAAATTCTGACATATTGCCCGGTCTCTCAAAGCAAATCATGCTATATTTAAAAGGCAGAGATAATTTTAAGTGGATAAAAGATAAAATATACTGCAATATCTGCATGTACTAATTTTTATGTGTTATCTTTTGCAACTGATACAATCTAGGATGTAGATAAATCACAGAACTAGATACTATCTGAATAGAAAACAACTTGATCGGTTTTACTATCAGCAGCATAATTATCACATGATCAATTGAAAATAGAATGTTCGCTTCAGTTGCCATCTTCTCATATTTATGTATATCTATAGGATAACGCATATGTGATGCAGGCGCATGCGAGAAATCAACTGATTAGACAACAGTTGCTTATAGAACTTCTATTAAAAATTAACAAGAGTGATTATATTCACTCAAGAAGGTAAGATTTTTTTTTATATTCAGGAAAACTGCAACTTTGGCTTAGCAGTGATTAGCTTTCTATTTCTTCTTTTTAGTGTTTATTGGCTGTAAACTCCAGCGGAAAGTTCTGGTTGTTTGTCCACTTCTGGACTTTGGTCTCATTCCAGAACTTGAGTTTTACATGCAAATCAGTTTTACAGATCTGGCTTATTTATGTGTAATCTGTTGGCTCCTTGCCTCTCAGGTAGATTAACTTCCACTTCAAAGGAAACTCACCTCATTAAATCGCCTTTTACGACATATCTGTTGGGGGCAGTGGGTCTATTTTTTTGTTTAACCCTCATAACGGATCCTCGGAACGCACACACAGAAGTGATTAGTGAGGACTATTATCACAGAACTACGGACATATCTCTAGGTCCTTTACTCTCTTCCTCAGTAGCTACAGAAGCATAAAATAACTGACCATGCAACCCGTTCTGTGTTGAGTAAGCAGACGTGCTGAACCCTTAGTGAAGTGTTTATGTCTGGCTGCTCCAAGCTACACCCTTATGTCCACCAGCCTGGACAAGGATACCGAGCCCCACTTGTTGTTGTGATATTCTTCATGATATGCATCTCGCATGGCATTAATGACATCATTCCTGTCCAGTGCCGGGCCAGTCAAAGTAACTGACTTGTCCGCCAGATAATCTGCACCTGTGATGGCTCGTTGTTAATTTTTCTCAAATTTCATGCTCCAATGGCAGTATCTATCATAAAACTATAATTAACATGATCCATTTAAAAAAATACTTTTTTTAAAGTCAACAAATTGTTACTTTAACTCATTTTATTCTAAGATGTTTTTATCCTAAGCAGTGTTTTCTTTAACCGATAAATGTTTGTGTCTCACTCACGGAGTTAAAACAATAATGCACTGAGAGAGGACAGTCCATTCTTCTTCTAGTCTATGCCATGTGGTATTGGTAGTCAAGTCTATTCACAACCTTCATGTACTTTCAATCAGTTCTGAAAAAGATCTGCCATGCCATGTTTAACTGTCCAGAATCTTCTCTCTGGGTCTTCCTCTGCCACTTTTCTCCTTCACCTTTCCCACTGTCATAAAGCACTCCAGTTTTCTCCTTCACCTTTCCCACTGTCATAAAGCACTCCAGTTTTCTCCTTCACCTGTCCCACTGTCATAAAGCACCCCAGTTTTCTCCTTCACCTTTCCCACTGTCATAAAGCACTCCAGTTTTCTCCTTCACCTTTCCCACTGTCATAAAGCACTCCAGTTTTCTCCTTCACCTGTCCCACTGTCATAAAGCACTCCAGTTTTCTCCTTCACCTGTCCCACTGTCATAAAGCACTCCAGTTTTCTCCTTCACCTTTCCCACTGTCATAAAGCACTCCAGTTTTCTCCTTCACCTGTCCCACTGTCATAAAGCACTCCAGTTTTCTCCTTCACCTTTCCCACTGTCATAAAGCACTCCAGTTTTCTCCTTCACCTTTCCCACTGTCATAAAGCACTCCACTTTTCTCCTTCACCTGTCCCACTGTCATAAAGCACTCCAGTTTTTTCCTTCACCTTTCCCACTGTCATAAAGCACTCCAGTTTTCTCCTTCACCGTTCCCACTGTCATAAAGCACTCCAGTTTTCTTCTTCACCTTTCCCACTGTCATAAAGCACTCCAGTTTTCTCCTTCACCTTTCCCACTGTCATAAAGCACTCCAGTTTTCTCCTTCACCTTTCCCACTGTCATAAAGCACTCCAGTTTTCTCCTTCACCTTTCCCACTGTCATAAAGCACTCCAGTTTTCTCCTTCACCTTTCCCACTGTCATAAAGCACTCCAGTTTTCTCCTTCACCTTTCCCACTGTCATAAAGCACTCCAGTTTTCTCCTTCACCTTTCCCACTGTCATAAAGCACTCCAGTTTTCTCCTTCACCTTTCCCACTGTCATAAAGCACTCCAGTTTTCTCCTCACCTTTCCCACTGTCATAAAGCACTCCAGTTTTCTCCTTCACCTGTCCCACTGTCATAAAGCACCCCAGTTTTCTCCTTCACCTGTCCCACTGTCATAAAGCACTCCAGTTTTCTCCTTCACCTTTCCCACTGTCATAAAGCACTCCAGTTTTCTCCTTCACCTTTCCCACTGTCATAAAGCACTCCAGTTTTCTCCTTCACCTTTCCCACTGTCATAAAGCACTCCAGTTTTCTCCTTCACCTTTCCCACTGTCATAAAGCACTCCAGTTTTCTCCTTCTCCTTTCCCACTGTCATAAAGCACTCCAGTTTTCTCCTTCACCTGTCCCACTGTCATAAAGCACTCCAGTTTTCTCCTTCACCTTTCCCACTGTCATAAAGCACTCCAGTTTTCTCCTTCACCTTTCCCACTGTCATAAAGTACTCCAGTTTTCTCTTTCTCATTTAATAAAGAATGTAGATTGTCTCCTATTAATTTAATTCTCTTCAAGAGTCAGTTAAAAAAAATGTTGGGGAGATCTCTACTAGTCATCACTGAAGCTATGTTTGTGTGACACTTTTGCCAGGTAGCTAGCCACCACACAAAGAGAGTCCAAGACAGATGGTAGAAAACCTGGTAGAATGAAGTTGACCAAGTTTACCTCTAATAATGTTTTTTTTTTTTTTAATTTTTGCAAAAAGAGAAGGATTAAGGTAACAACTGAGATAGAATAGGTTAGTGTGGCAGCTGGACAGAGTGAAGAAAAGTATTTTCAAAAAAAAAAATTAACTCTAAGGGTTATAACTGGGATTCACAGTGTCCATTGTATTTTTAGTGTATAAAGAAGAAGAAGAAGAAGAAGAAGTAGAAGAAGAAGAAGAAGAAGAAAAAGTAAAAGAAGAAGAAGAAGAAGAAAAAGAAGAAGAGGAAAAGGAGGAGGAAAAGAAGAAGTTAAAGTTGAGAGGATCAACTTGAGTGCATGAGGTTTTATCACTTTGACTCAGTCCCTCTCTGCAGAATGGCTAGCTGCCTGCCGGGAGCATCAAACAAAACATGAACTATGAAACTCACGTCACAATCTCCAGGGATCTCTATACAAATTGCACTCGTGAACTGAACGATATGTAAATGAAATGAACCTATAGCCTTTAGATCGCGAGGCAAATAGCTTGACCACTATGCCATGGAAATGCCCTGAGAATAAGAATAAGAAAAAGAATTCAAATCTTTGAGGGAAAAAGATAGAACTGGTGTCTTTAAGAAAAGTCTATTATATCAGTACAAATGCAAGATAGGTTGCTTGGCAGTGAATGAGTTAATCTTAGGAGGCTGAGAGGAATGAATGTATGGCCAATCAAACTGTACATGAAACAATAATGAATATTTATCTTCTGTAGGTGCTGAATTTTTTTTAAGTGGTGCAATACCAAAACCATCAACATGATAATCAAGTTCATCATTGCTGTTATCTTTGTTGCTTTTGTTTCTGGACTTGAGAATACTAGAGGTTCTAACCAAAACCAAACAATAAACAAAGTGTACCAAAAGCAAGGAAATTCCCCTCCCAAACAAGAATTACTTGCATCTTTGCGGCCAGAAACAAGAGATCAGAGATCGACACACAACTACCACACAGAAGGCAACAACCGGCCAAGCACCGGCCATTACCAACAAACAGCCAATGTCCATCGGTCAGAGAGCACAAGAACTGGGCACCGTGAGCCTGTAACCAGCAGTGATCAACCTAAAAGTGATCAACACCAGCAAAAAACTGATCAACACCAGCAAATAACTGATAAACACCAGCAAATAACTGATAAACACCAGCAAATAACTGATCAACACCAGCAAATAACTGATAAACACCAGCAAATAACTGATAAACACCAGCAAATAACTGATCAACACCAGCAAATAACTGATCAACACCAGCAAATAACTGATCAACACCAGCAAATAACTGAACAACACCAGCAAATAACTGATCAACACCAGCAAATAACTGATCAACACCAGCAAATAACTGATCAACACCAGCAAATAACTGATCAACACCAGCAAATAACTGATCAACACCAGCAAATAACTGATCAACACCAGCAAATAACTGATCAACACCGACCCACATCAGAGAGATTTCAGACTACCATGGGTTATCTTCACAAGACATCTGATCTTGGCCAACCAAGAACTATGAATTATACTGACAAATTCAAACAAAAAACTGGCAGATACACAGCTGTAACTCAGTTGTTCCAGTCACGGAGCAAGCCTAAGTCACCCCAGCCTTCCTCAAGTGAACAACCACTAAAAGACAAAACTGCAAAATTACCACCTCTTGATGATCTCATAATTTCAAGTGTGTTCCTATGCAATGATGGCAAATTCAGAATTTACAGCTCCAGCGTATGTGATGGACTTATTGACTGTCCGGACAGCTCAGATGAGCATCCGGACATCTGTAGCTTTTTAAAAACAACAACAGGGACCCAAAAATGCAAAAGTAATGAATTCCAATGCCCAACAGGAAAATGTGTCCACTCTGGTAGCATACAATTTTCAGACAAAGACTGCTGGAAAAATGATGACTTAGATAAAAACAAGGTGAATAAGAACTGTTCATATCCCAACTTTCTTTGTGACAACGACAAGAAGTGTGTCTCTGCAAAAGACAGATGCAATGGAGTGTGGGACTGCATTGACCAGACAGATGAAATGATCTCACCATTCAGCTTTGTGCTCAGTAACCTCACTTTCATGTGTGCTAATGGATACTGTGTCTCTCCTAAAGTCATTTGCAATGATTTCAATGACTGCGGAGACAATTCTGATGAGATTTCTTGTGACAATCACAAGATCCAAAAACATCAAGATCTGGATGGCTCCTGCACGGAATACACATGCCCGACTGGAAAATGCATACAGAATAAAGAAGTCTGCGACGGTGATAATGACTGTGATGATAATTCTGATGAGTCTTCATGTGATGATCACAAAAACCCCAGCCATCAGTCTCTAGACAACACCTGCCCTGAATACACATGTAATTCTGGAATTTGCATCTCGAATAATCAAGTCTGTGATGGTTATAATGATTGTGAAGATGATTCAGATGAATCAATGTGTGATGGAAGTGACGGAAGTGCCTTCTCTTGGTCACAGAACAGAGGTCTCATAATCGGTCTCTTCGTGCTGGGAGGGGCTGTACTCATAACCATTATGGCTGTCTTTTGCATTACAATACATTACAAACGGAAATACAAGAACATGGTAGAAGAAACTAACAGAACTGACAATCATCCCCCTCCTTACTGGCAAGTTGTGGGTGTTTCTGTACCAGATAATTTAGACAGAACTGAGCAGAAAACAACAGATCAAGTCAACATTCCTCATGGGGGTACAACTGCCTTACCAGAGTAATGATCCAAGAAGCCCATTACAACAGAGTGGAAGACCACTTTATATTGTATAATACCATGAACTTTCTTTAGTGAACCTTCATAATTAATGAATTATGATCAACCAATACATCTGTTTGAATGAGAAGTATGGCTAATCAGATTTAAATTTATCACAATCATGAATGACAAATTAAGGGCTAGAGGCCTTCAATATCATATGACAAACGGACAATAATTCAATTACAAACAAGATTAAACAAAATCACTTATCTGTAAGAAGAGGCCTTTCATGGAAATATATGACCTAATATGACGGTAGAAAGTCTGAGTCACATGTGATACAGGAAGAGCCACTACACAGGAAGACAGATGTGAGTGGCATGTTGCGAGAGGGCGATAACTCAAAATTTGTAAATTACGCTTAAAGTTTTATCTTATAGATGAAAATACTAATTTCCTTGTATGTGAGAGTTCTGTGAATGTCCTATGACATGTGTATTAATAATAATGACGGACCAACCGCTTACAATTTAATTCACTAATAAGTCGTATTTAATGGAAAGAAAAACAAATATAGAAGTTTTGATAAGACTAGGAATTAAAGCTGAATTAAAAATCAACATCACAGCATACAGGACACTCCCATAAGTGCTCCATCCCCATCTTCAGCTGCAATCGAAGAGTTACAATTCTAATGGTACCAGTAACTGTCTGACTGTACATCCGTCTCGCCTTTGCCTTGAGTACTGAGCATCGGCCAGATCAACTGGTAACTCCTCGCAGCGCCATTGTTCTCAGACTGTAATGATCTCTTGTGCTTCCTCATTGTTCACTTGCTCCCAAACGTCCATTACAACATCTAGCTTGTCATACATCAATTCACCACCAAGTGGTGCAAACGCCACCTTATGAAACTAGAAGAATTAAACCAAATTTGGAGTCTTGGGCAGTTTTTGTAAATATCGAGGGAATCAAACCCCTAGACTGCTAAGCAAACAGTTAGGCGTGAAGTCCTTTGCTTCTTTGATGACGTCATGTTACATATAAAAATGATCTTGTTACTAAATGTCTCCATCAGGAAAAGGTTTATTTTTATGTAGAGGGAAGGAATTAATAAATACAAACAAAGCAAAGAATGAACTGATTTCCTTCCCTTAATCCATCAAAACATGGTTCTGGTCACTTTCCACAAAGCACAGTGTGATGCAATTATGAAGTTATATGATGTCATGGAGATGTCAAACTTTAAAAAACAAAACTACTTTTTCCAAAAAATAATAAATTAAAAAAATTGTTGTTGGTAAATAATCTAACTTCTGAACAGGGTTCTTAGACGTGCCTGAGCGATTCTGTGTCACAGGGTTCTTAGACGTGCCTGAGCGATTCTGTGTCACAGGGTTCTTAGACGTGCCTGAGCGATTCTGTGTCACAGGGTTCTTAGACGTGGCTGAGCGATTCTGTGTCACAGGGTTCTTAGACGTGCCTGAGCGATTCTGTGTCACAGGGTTCTTAGACGTGCCTGAGCAATTCTGTGTCATCGGGTTCTTAGATGTGGCTGAGCGATTCTGTGTCACAGGGTTCTTAGATGTGGCTGAGCGATTCTGTGTCACCGGGTTCTTAGATGTGGCTGAGCGATTCTGTGTCACAGGGTTCTTAGACGTGCCTGAGCGATTCTGTGTCACAGGGTTCTTAGACGTGCCTGAGCGATTCTGTGTCACCGGGTTCTTAGACGTGGCTGAGCGATTCTGTGTCACAGGGTTCTTAGACGTGGCTGAGCGATTCTGTATCACAGGGTTCTTAGACGTGGCTGAGCGATTCTGTGTCACAGGGTTCTTAGACGTGGCTGAGCGATTCTGTGTCACAGGGTTCTTAGACGTGGCTGAGCGATTCTGTGTCACAGGGTTCTTAGACGTGGCTGAGCGATTCTGTGTCACCGGGTTCTTAGACGTGGCTGAGCGATTCTGTGTCACAGGGTTCTTAGACGTGGCTGAGCGATTCTGTGTCACAGGGTTCTTAGACGTGGCTGAGCGATTCTGTGTCACAGGGTTCTTAGACGTGGCTGAGCGATTCTGTGTCACAGGGTTCTTAGACGTGGCTGAGCGATTCTGTGTCACAGGGTTCTTAGATGTGCCTGAGCGATTCTGTGTCACAGGGTTCTTAGACGTGCCTGAGCGATTCTGTGTCACCAGGTGTTTATCCCTCGCTGTGAGGCCCTGGTAGGGTGAAACGTCACTCACTCACTCACTCACTCACTCACTCACTCACTCACTCACTCACTCACTCACTCACTCACTCACTCACTCACTCACTCACTCACTCACTCACTCACTCACTCACTCACTCACTCACTCACTCACTCACTCAATAAGCACCAGAGCTGTCACACAGGCATAGTGACAATTGCCCAGAGATATCAGGCCATAAAAAAACCTGACAAGCCTAGATATCAGAGACAGGGTTGACAAGGTAACAGGGTTGAAATAAATAAAAAAATAGACAAGTAAAACTGTTTGACCACATTTAAAGACATAACACTCTTTTTAAGAACCATAACGGAGGAAAAGTTGTAGACAAGCAAGCAAGTTGGACTGCAGTATTAATGGAAGGATAACCGGATTCCATGGACCACGTTGCATAGAAAAGGAAATCAGGAAAGGAAAAATAAAAAAAGTAGAAAATGATTGCAAGCAGGTTAACAGCTGAGTGTCTGAGAAGAAGCACATGAAATATATGCGGAGTAAACAACGGTCAGTGGTCTGTAAAAATATGGGTGCTCTTCCCATATGCCCGATGCGCCTAAGGGCGTGTAAATGGATCTTTACTTTTTTTTTTTACTTAAACAACGGTCGCGAAATCCAATGCTATAATTGTGGAAGACTTTTCATAACGTGGGCGTGTTTTCAAATCACACTCACCATCACCACTGGCTGTGATTTCCATCCCTCACTATAGCACTGTGGCGAAGTGGTCAAGCTGTTTGCCTCATGCTCAGAGGGTCGCAGGTTCATTTCATGGCTGCGGCGTTCAGTTCATGAGCGCAATTTTTATGGAGATCCCTGGGGATCATTGCCGCAGCTATGGAGTTCGTGCTCAGTGCAGCGCTCTCAGCAGACAGCCAGCCATTCTGGGGAGAGAGACCCAGCCATATGGGATAAAATCCGGTGCAATGAAGTGGATCCATTCCACTTTAACCTTTAACTTTAACCTCTAGCACAATATAACACTGTCATGTGGAAAGAGGGAAAGGTGCCAACAATGACATCAAGCGATGGATGACAAGACAGTCTTGCAGAGTGCAGAAAACTAGGGTGAGAATCAGGCAGTGATGAAGATCCACCGCAGCCAACCTTAACTGTGGTGATGACATCTGACTGATTGACCAAACAGACAACCAAGAACCTTTTTCTATATACATAAACCAGCGCATTTGTGTTTTTAAATATAAAACTTTCAAACATAACCAGCAAGACCATATTTTCGTTTTCAGTTCTTACCAAATGAAAATTTAACACCAGTAAAGGCAAACTTTCATATACTGAATATATTATCAATGCCAGTACATGAATGCCAACATAAAAGAAAACAGGAATGTAAATTGCTGAAAAGGAATTAAAAATGTAGTTGGAAACTGAAATAAAAATGTAAAAGGTCAGGTAATTTTGTAGTGATACATCTTTATTGGGAATTGTGGTAGTATGGCTGGACACTTGTCTGCCAGCCTAAAGGTCTAAGGTTCAAATCCACATTGAGGCGGATATTTTTTCCAATGCAATTATGTCACTCTGACGAATGAAAAAAATGAAGAAGATGTCCTGTGAAGTAAAGATAGCATGACTGGCCTATAAAAAATATAGGTATAGAACTAAATATCTGATGTACCACTGGCATGAAAATGGTCCCTTTAATTAGTTTATTTTACTTAATTACATTCTTAATCACTGTACTTATTACATTTGTGTACATTATTAAAAAATAAATGATTTTTGTCTTCTTTTATTTGGTGTAAGTATCACAGTGTTTTTTTAGGGAAAGTTAAGACCGTTAGGATGTGTTTAAGGAGATACTGTGTACGTCATCTTCAACGCCAGCAGGCTGTTTGCTTGTTCTACAGATCCTTATGCAAGATGCCTTCCAAATGTCCTCGTCGAGCACCATGGATAACTGTCTGTATCAGCCTAAACCTGGCAGGGGATCTCGGAGCTGGTGGGCCCCAGAGATTCAGTACCCAGAAATCCGCTGGCACTTGTCAGATTACTAGTGCATGGGTGCTAATGTACATGGATAACTTGTTTAGAACAAGAGCGAAGATCACTGTCCGAGTATCCTACTTAATTACAGACTTTGGTTCAAATGTCTATCATCTGAAAGTTCTAATACATGGCAAACCTTGGTTCAAACATCTGCTGATTAAGACCTTTACTTAATGGCTGCTTAGGTTCAAATATCCGTCCATCTAGTGCCCTTCTGTATGGTAACAAAGATTGAAATGTCCCTCCCTCAAAGATCCTGCCTTATGACACAAAAGCTTCAAACATACACTATGACTGGCCCCACTGTAATCACCGTGCTCTGCTGCATCTACATGAAAGGTAAGAATAATATTTCTGCAGTAATCTGGTAATCTGGTAATCCAGATTACTGCAGAAATATCATTCTTACCTTTCATGTGGATGCAGCAGAGCACTTTAGCACTTTCTGCAGTAGATGTAGAAGCATGTCAAAGGAGCTGACTAATTAGGTTGTTTCTTTTGAAGTCGGAGTGCATCTGTCTGAGAGGCAAGGAACTGACTGACTTTCTACCCCACCAGGACATCACACAAGCGATAAACACCCGATGACACAATGTGCCACCATGTGGGTGAGGATCACCGTTGAGAGGTCCCAGAAACCGCATTCAGCCTTAAGGCCATATTTATGGCCAGGCTATATTGCGGCCCCTGGCAAAAGCCAGAGTAGGGCTTCAAATAACAAACAATTTCATCCTAAAAAGGATGAAAAGGAATAATAATAAGGCAAGGAACCAACAGTCTGCATACACATAAGCCAGACCTGTAAAACGGATGTACAGGCAAAACTCAAGTTCTGGAACAAGAACAAAGTGGACGATCAACCAGAACTATCTGCTACAGTTTACTGCCAAAGAGTACAAAGAATAATAAGGAGAAGAGCAGGATTATATTACAGCAGAAGAGTGGGTATTTCATTTTTTTTTTAAAACAGTAACGATTCTTGATTAGTTTTATCTCATAAAATTGATACTACCAAAAAAAAAAAAAAAAAAATTACAGGAAGTGAGGAAGAGAACTGATTACCCCATCTTATTATGCTGCAGCCTAGTATATGTGAAAGCCTAAAGTAAAGTAAACGACCCTTCCCACACCTTCGGGCATACTTGACTTAAGGACAAGACCTATATTTTATAGAGCAATCAGCACTCATTGGGTGATGTGATCAACATCACGCCGGCCACCTTTACTTTCCAGGACTTTACCTGGTGCCAATTTAAGGCTGGCTTGACCTGACAGCTGAGGTCATTTTTGAAAAAAAGGTCAAAAGCCTAAATTTATGTCAGTAACTGCAGCATGATTATGAATTACAACCAACAACAAAATGATGAATAAAATTAAAAAGATCATATGATAACTTACTTTAGAAAATCGGAAGCGGTGGGATATCTTGTAGGGTTAGAGTGGGTTTGTGTGGAAGGATTGAACTGGCTGTGGGTGGCCCAACGAAGATCCTGAGATCCAATCCCATTGAAAATCTGCAATGTTAAGCCCTTTTTCAATATTTCTTTGGAAATAATGTGTAACCATTGTATGAAACTTTTATTCTTATCAGTCTGACTATATATATATTTTCAAACCTTCTGTATTTGCCAAAATAATTTATGTTTTGCAATTTATGCTCCCTTTTTCCATTATTTGTTCTCTCTAAATAAATTTCTCTAAATAAATTTTTCTAAATAAATAAAAAAAAAACATAATTATTTAACATAAATTCTTATTTATGATATTTTTAACCAAAAATAATTCTTCCCCATTCATCACTATCATCGTGTGCCATATGAGCCATGGCAGTGCAGTGGCTAGATTCCCGCCTATTGGCAGGAAGGCGTTGAGTTAAAATCTACTCAGGGTGGATTTAATAAACGTTGACCTTGGTTTTCAAGCTGGCTCAGCCTAAAATGAACACCAGGTAATGTCCTGGGAAGGTAAAGGTTCCCTACTATGCAGATACTACTAGTCACCGTTGCTATTCTAAAAAAAATACTAGTATATAATACTTACATAAGGCTGGGGAACAGAGGTCGCATAGGAGTCCTGGAAATTGTGGTTATTCTCATTTCTGGCAGTCAAATGTCCCATGTCAGAATATGGTTTGTGTCTGAGACTGCCTGAAACTTCCATGTCTGCAAAATTTTTAAAATACAAATAAAAGGAATGGAGACTCAGTAAACAACTTGACACTGGACCAGAGTTCAAGGGAAAGAGCCTGGTATGCTATCTAACAATCCTGCTACTAACTGAAATGAACAGACATTAGTGGCTGAATGATAGCTAACAATGTAGTTGCTAAATAATAGTTAACAATCCTGCTACTAACCGGAATCAAAACACATTAGTAGCTGAAAGATGACTAACAATCTTGCTACTAGTGGGAATCAAAACACATCAGTTGCTGAATGACCGCTAACAATCTTGCAACTAGTGGGAATCAAAACACATTAGTTGCCGAATGACCGCTAACAATCTTGCTACTAGTGGGAATCAAAACACATTAGTTGCTGAATGATGACTAACAATCTTGCTACTAGTGGAAATCAAAACACATTAGTGGCTAAATAATTACACAGTATCATTCAGCAGTGGAACATGCTGTCATCATGTGTTTGAACTAGTAAATGATTTGTTTTAAGCGATGAAGACTGATGCAATACATGATCTTCTGGCCAGAAAATAATCAGGGTAACTAGCGCAGCCTTACAGCAAGCAGCAAAAAGTTCAAGGAAATATACATGAATAAACATGTATCCATCGTTTTGAATAATCTTATATATGTAGGGTTATTAACCTACCAGTTAATCTTTGCTGTGTGGCTCTGAGCTCTCTGACATCTGTCCAGGCTGACTTTGCTCTTGGTCCTATCTTAGCTTTAGTTCTATCAACCTCTCCCTGAAAAAAAAGCCTTTAAATTAAAATAAATGTACAATAGCTAAAATAAAATCAGTATGAATGTTTGGAGCGCAAGAAAAACAAAATTTACTAAAATAATTTGTGAAACAAACATCATTAACAAAGTGAGTGATCAGAATAGAAGAAATCATACGTTTTGGCATAATTTCTAATGTGAAAGAGAAGTAAACACATTCTGGTGAATCAAGAAATGGTAGTGCTGTACAAGACACAGATTGAAGAAATCTTCTAATACACTGTGTATTATCTAGAATATCTTTTCAGTAAAACCCACAGGGCAAAAGAGATAATTAGAGGAGATAATTTGTTATAAAGATAAATAACAGAGAGAGGATACTGAAGGCATTTCAGAAGTAGCAAAGGATAGAATGGCTTGATTGATATTCTTTGCATTAATAATTTACAACAGGAAAAAAAAAATAAGTTACATTAGCACTTCCTGTGTTAAAAAAAAACTCATCTGAATATAATGTCTTGTGATCATGACTTTGATATTTGGTATTGACCTTTGAGGCGCATAACTAGATGTGGCACGCCAACCTCAAAAGAGGAAAGGAAAAGAAGATAGGCAGGTGGCGAGAAAGGGAACTGATAATTTAATCTCAGAATACAATAAACAACAGTGCAATATTTTATCAGATCACCCATTTCCATTACCTCTATTGCTATGTTAACTCTACATTATTGCCATGCCCACATAATATAAATTATTAAGGGAATCGCTCTGACGTAGCAGCTAGACACTTGCCTGCGGATCGGAAGGTTGTGGGTTCAGGGTCTGAGGAAGCCGCACTGGCTTCAGGTTGACACAACCTTAAATCAGTACCTGGTAAAGTCCTGGGAAATAAAGCGGCCAGCATGATGCTTACCAAATCACCCATCAAGTGCCGATTGGCCTACAAAACATAGGTCTAGCCCTATATGCCCAAAGTGCCTCAAGGTGTGGAAAAGGGTATTTTACTTTATAGTTACATTATTATTAGCAACAAATACACACTTTGGCCCTGGATCTATTTAGTTCAACTTGAAAGCCATGTTCGTCATCTTCAGCTGGTAGGGAAGCCGGTGACACATAATCAACCTCAAAGATTTTGGTCACAACATTGCTTTCTCTCAAACCATCTCTGAAAAATACAAGCAGAAAAGGTATGACATACAGCACTGCTGTTTTACTACTGGAATTTTGTTCTATGTTTACCCGTTACCCTTCTACTACCAGAGAGTTGTTACAAGAAGACATTTCAATCCCAAACTCTGTAAACTTTAGACACCAACGGTTGAATCTTTAAAAGTTAAACTTGTACGGGCATGGGATAGAACAAATAAGAGTTACAAGTGGGACAGATTGGGTTATTGTAACACAAGAATTAAAAAAAAAATTAAAAAAAAGATGGGGTTAAGAAACCCACAGCATTAACTGAGTAATCAAAAGAACATGCCTCAAGGATGAAAATCAAATAGGTACAAATCCCAACAACAGACGTCAGACGTCACATTAGCTGAAAATTATAATTTTGTGACATTGATTTAACACATAAACTACCATCTATATTTGTTTTTGTGCTTGGTTAACTGTCAGATGGACCCCAGAACAATCTTCCTCGTTTTGGTGGGCCATAGGTGTGAAAAGTTTGAGAAACACTGGTTTAGAGGTAGGCTGCACTATCTGCCCCCTTCGGTCCAATTCATCAGATTTCAACAAATCAGTCGCCTTTTATAACAGGCTTGTTAGAGTGCAGTAGTAGATTTTTCTTTTCCCAAAAATGGGACTCTGGAACCGAGACAGAGAACTACTGGTAAGCTGTACACACTTTCCATAAAGATGATTACGATGATAGGTATGACCTTAAATCCCTGTCCACATTAGTTGATATAAGGTAAAAATTTGGACCTGCCAGAAAATAAAATTTAAGGGCACAAGAAATTTGGTTAACAGATACAAAACAGGCATAATTGGTCTTTCGATGCTTGTGGAGCTGCTGTGAAGGGGATCAGAGCAAATATGTGTCTGTCCAGAGGGTTATGCTGACAACCCTAGTAATCCTATACTCCTTTGGGAATCTGCTGATAAACTTGCTGGTGCTGAATGAGATACGGAAAGCAGTGGTCAACTTGAGATTGTGACATCTAGACAGTGATGACTCAGGAAGATCAGCATAATACTAACTACCTCATCAAACTGTAATCTTTAGCTGCAAGATTCAGGGTTGGCTAGCCTCTCTTTGGAGAGGTGCAAACCCTACTGAAATATCAACAAGTTCAAACTGACAGGCACTTTCTTTACACATATTCAAGTTGACATATTAGGAGAGTTAATCTAAAACTCGTTTGTGCTGCACCACGCATAATTGCGTGCACTGAACATGACCACAGCATAGTCATGTGATAAAAACTGATCAATGAATAAAACAGCATGTGCTTACTGTCCCAAGATGGACAGGTTCTGGTTTTGATTGTTGAGAAAATCCAAAATCCACACAAAACCGATGCAGCAGCATCATCCCAGGCGTTGCTCCTTTTGGTGGTAGGTCAACATCCATAGTACACACTGTGAACACACCTTCCAATATTGCAGTTTCTGAAGAACCACCTTTTTACCTATCCTAGCTGACATATTGAATTATTTCACTAGCAAACATTTGCTACGACAATGGTTCACCTGTACTGCTGCATTAGTTGTGGCGATGTTTCTTTTTCCGTTGCAACAATATGCCTTTGACCTGGAAGATCTGTCGTGAACTGTCAGCCTTTCTGAAACCTCTTGCCCAGGCTATCACTGTTGTTTTCAACAGATATTTGTTACCGTAATACTGCCTGCATTCTTAGATGAATATCCACTAGTTCACAACTTTCAAATGAAAGAAACGGAATCCTCGCTCTTTGAGCTTCTTTGGACTAATTTTGGATCAACCTGGCCCCCTTTTTTTTTTTTAAATAGTCAAGAACGGAATCTATGCAACAGGTGATAATAAACTCATGCTCTTTTATTCATTCTTCTTCCTTTTCTTCTTTGTTCGCTGGCGGTAAGCCCTGGCGGAAAGTCCTGGTTGTTTGTCCATTTGGACTTTGGCTTTGTGCCAGGGTCTGAGTTTTGTGTGTACTTCGTTTTACTGGCTTATTTGTGTGCAGTTGGTTATTCCTTGCTGCTCGGGCATATACACTCCGATTTTGAAGGAAGCTCCCCAATTAGTTGATTCCTATGACACTTGTTGGGGAGTCAGTTGGTTTATTCCTACTTTTCCCACAATGGGGCCTAGGAAACCCACATGGGTAAATCAATACTTATTACACAACTATGACAGGATTATGTTTTTAACGCACACAATTATGCACCGTGCAGCATGAACAGGTTTCAAATCAACGCTCTTAATAAATACCAAAAACAAAGAAGAAGAATCAACTGAAGACAGCTAAGCTGTTTATAAAATAATATACAGATATATGGGCGTGCTGGCAGGCTGATGGATGGATGGATGGATAGATGGATGGATGAACAGATGGATGGATGCACAGACAAGCAGAATGACAAGGTCACTGCAAACTAATACATAACTTCACCTTGAAACAGCCACTGCCTTGACTGTCTGTTTACCAGCTGGCAATGTAAATGGTCCCAGATACTTCATTGTGTACCTGTCTCCTGTTCTCTGGAAGGGGTCAGGTTTCCAGCCATTGATTGTGTAATAGATATCTGTCCCTGGGGTTTCTGCCACAGATTTCGACACAAACAAAATTAATTCCAACAGACTTTAGCAGCAAACAGATATTATGAAAATCAAAGAACTGAAATTTAAAAGTACTTGGGTGCAAAGTTCATCTGCTCTTGTTGAAATTTAATCAATAATATCCTGTTCAACTCTTTTGGGTTATATTGTGACATATGAATACAGTTTTTATCTCTTCTAAAAAAGAGGTGTGAGAGCTGCTGTGGTGTAGCGGCTAGACACCTACCTGCTGATCTGAAAGTTATAAGTTCAAATCCGAACTGTGCTGGACTTTTTTTAAATGTATACCAGGTATATTCCTGAGAAGTAAAGGTGGTCGACTTGATGTTGACTACATCACCCACCAAGTGCTGATTGGTCTATAACATATAGGTCTAGCCCTACATGCCCAATACGCCTGAAGGCGTGGAAAATGGTAGTTTACAGTTACTTACTTTTCTGATATTAAATTTTTATGTTTGTGAAACATCTGTTTGTTTATGTTTGTGAAACATCTGTTTGTTTATATAAGTTAAGCATTACCTGTTTTTAATTCAATTTTGGTATTAGAGTCTATGGAACTCTTTGGTCGACCAGGCACGGGAGGCCTGAGAGGAATAACAGTGGGAACTGCAATTGATCCTGCTGTCATCTTGTCATAATCTGTCTCTCACCCTACAAGTGATTCATAAAACCTGAAATAGAATATACCACAAAAATAATACATCAGAAAAGCAGAAGTCATGATGGTATAGTTATCAGTGTACAGGCTACTATGACAGGGTTAGGGGTTTCAATTCACAGAAGTGGAATAGTATTAAAAATAGATCTGGAATTAATAAACAAGCCAATTTCTTGAAGCCTTAGAGATATGGTTTTACAGAAGAATCCTTAGAATTCAATGGTCAGCCAAAGAGAGCAACCAAGCTGTTTCAAAAGAGGTGAGGGATTGAGGTCAACTTATCAGAAAAAAGAAAGTCGTTATTTTTGGTCATTTTATGAGAAGAACAAAATTGAAACCTGTCTTGATCATTGGAAATATCTGTGGAGAAAGAGACAGGGGAAGACAATGTGAGAAAATTCTTAACAGCTTTTTGTCATGGCATGGAGGGGTGTTAGCACAAGAACTGATATATGCTGTTGAAGATAACAGATTATGAGCAAGCATGACTGCTCACCCAGTTGGCTAGGCACTGGATGATAATGATGATGAGGATGATGATAGTTCTGGATTCAACCCAGCAAAACAAAATGCTTACCAAGCAATTTGCAGAGTAATACAGGAAGGGGAAGAAACAGCCAGCACATCTCACAATGCTGGGGTCGAGAATATGTTAAAATCTTTCGCTTGATTCTTCAAAGGACAAATTCAAGTGGATCTGCCATTACTTTTATCTTTCTTGGTACAAATGTCACAAATTGGGCACGTACGCCAGTATGTGCATTCGGTAGCTCCAAACACCCAACTTTTACACAGCAGTTGTATTTTATCAATAAAGCATGTTATGTTTATATAATAATATGCACATTATGAATATCAAGAAAAACATGAAAGCATGGATGGTAAAATGCATAAGCACACGTGCACGTGTACATACATCCACACAAACGCCCACCCACTCACTCACTCACTCACATGCATGCATGCATGTACACACGGATGTGCACACACAGACACGCACACAAACATCAACAGCTATATTAATTCTCTCCTAACAAATGGAGGTGAATCATGGACAGCTGATTGATCAGTAAAAATTTTATGGAAGCTGCAGAGATGAGGTTTATAAACAAATGATGAAAACACCCGGGACAAATAAAAAGAGTAATAAAAATGTCTTGAAAGAAACTGATTGCCCACACCAGAAGGAGACAATTTACATTCTTTGGTCATGCCAGGAAAAGGAGGAAAACTGAAGTTCATTATGATGGTGGAAAAGTTGGAGGGGAGAAGAGGCAGAGGAGAAAAATGCTGGACAGTTTGACATAATGGGATGGAAGATACTCTGTGTCAGAAATGATTGAAAGCACATGAGACAGAAGGCTGTGGATAGACATAACTAAGAATACCACATGGCATAAAATATAAAAAGAAGAAGAAGAAATATAGCAGAAAAGATTACAATATAAATGCAATAAGAATTAAGTTTATTATAGATGACAACTGTAATATATAAATTGGGCTAACCTCTGAATAACAGTCCCAAATTATCGAGGCCGAAAATATACCTTAACAGGGTCTCAGTCACATGTCAATTGCGGACTTCCAGTGACTTAAATTGTGCACTTCCAGTGACTTCCTCCACCGCCGAGGGTATCTCCACGCCGCTATGCGCGGCGTGGATTGGGGCTAAACTAGATGGCTGGGAGTCACGAGCAACAGCACCACATCTCTTGCAGCTGCCTTCATTTTATTTGCTCGTGAGTCCCAGCCATCTAGTTTAGCCCCAATCCACGTTGCGCGTAGCGGCGTGGGAGATACGGCGGTGGCGGTATATTCCCCTCAAGTAAGCAATTCGGCGGTGGCGGTATAGTCCCAGGAAGTCCGCAATTCGGAGGTGGGGGTATAGTCCCCGGAAGTCCGCAATTGACATGTGACTGAGGCCCTGTTAGGGTATATTTTTTGCCTCAATAATTTGGGACCGTTATTCGGAGGATAGCCATAATCTGTATTTTTTAACTCTTTGGGTCCCAGTGGGTTTAGCATCACAGGCCAAAGGGGTAGTAAAGAGAGACATAAAATCGACACATACGTTTTTTGGGGTTCAAGGTGAGGACCTATAAACGTATGATGCGTTCCTTTGGACTCAAAGAGTTAATGGGAAGGACGGTACTTTGGCGACTATATAACAAGTGGGCTATCCTCTGAATAATGGCCACATATTATGGCGGCCAAAAGACACACCCTGACAGGGCCTCGTTAGTTCATGTGTTATAAAAATTCAAAAACCTGAACTCGAAAATAATAAGTAACGAAAAAAAGGAAAAATGCTGAAATCGACTACTTAGCAACAACTGAGGCCTTTATATCTGAAAATTGTGGCACAGAAGTTGTAAATAGTGCCTGAAAATCTGCTCTTTGTGGCTGTGGCACTATTTAAACTCAGCTAAATATGATCAGAACAAGGTGCGGCTAGTGCCGCATTGGTAACGTAGTTTTTAGCGCCTAGAGTATCCCCTGCGCTACGTGCGGTGTAGAGGAGGGCTAAATTAGATGGCTGGAACTCAATAGGGAATTAAATGAGGATGCTATACGATGCGGTAGCTGCTGCTCGTCAGTCTCAGCCATCTAGTCTAGCACCCTCCGCGCCGAGTTTAACTTGGCGGTTTGTTGTGTTTCACGACATCATCCCCGGAAATTTATCCTTCTTTCGCCGCGGTATATTCGCCGAAAAGAAGTCTGCAATTTACATGTGATTAAGGCCTTGTCAGGGTGGTTTTTTTTTGTGCAGCCATAATATGTGGCCGTTATTCGGAGGATAGCCGATAAGTGTACATATTGTGAGCTAATATAAATCACTGTAATTACTTAACTAGTGTACTGACTTTTGCTTCTGATGGTGTGTTTTTGAGAAATAAAATTATACATTTTTACAGGTCAAATAACCCTATTTGCTGTGTTTAACTCTTTGAGTCCCAGAGGGTTTAGCATCACAGGCCCAAGGGGTAGTCAAAAGAGACGTAAAATCGGCGCATTGTGCGTTCATTTGGCTTCTAGGCAGTAACCTATGAACGTAGGATGCTTTCCTTGGGACTCAAAGAGTTAACAGTATTATCACACACAAAACTCAAATTAAGAACATGTTTCATTTAAAGAACTTATGTATGATTGGTACCTACATGCAGAAACAGCAAACAGCTTTGAAAAATTACTCAGGTCATTACAGTGAGTCCAAACAGCATTCATTTGTGATTTATTTATGGGGCTTAGTTTGATTACCTTAATAACGTATTATACATGTGTATTATTATATTAGTCGGCTGTGGCTAATTTGATGCGAACGCTACGTAATGCTGGGATGCCGGGTTTGATCCCGGGCCATGCGCATTGCGTTGGTTTTGACAGTGGTATCAAGAAAGCTAAACGCCCAGAAAGCAATGGCAAACTACTGGAAGTAAATTGCCTAGAGAAACCACACAAGAGCCAGAGGCTGTTTTGGGTTGGTTCTGCAAAGTCCTGTAAAGGATACGCAACTAACCTGTAATTATTATATTAAATTACAGCAGTACAGCGGTACCGATTTACTATCTGGTAGTGAAGATGGTAGCAGTAGGACCTGAGGCTCTCCTATTAGTACCGGACGGTAGCCGGACGGCTTAGTTCGGCTTAGTGGGAGTTCTCTCCCTTAGCCGCATTGCTAACAGTGAGCGGAAAAGTCACGAATCTTATGACATACTTACCTATCATCATACGGTTGCGTGTAGGGTTGCGTGTAGGGTTGCGTAGTCATCATATGGTTGTGTGAAGGGTTGCGTAGTCATCATACGGTTGCGTGTAGGGTTACCTATCATCATACGGTTGCGTGTAGGGTTGCGTAGGGTGTCTATCAGCATACGGTTGCGTGTAGGGTTGCGTAGGGTTAGGGGTTAGGGTGAGGGGTAGGGTTAGGGATAGATGTGACAATTTTGACGTAGGAGTTCCAAATACTGGCCGACAATCTGATGCTTGTGGGAGTGGCGCCACTGGAACTCTGCCAAATATGACGGCAATAGCGCGCGGCTGGTGCCCAATCGGTGCCGAATTTTCCGTGTCAGTAGCATCCGCAGTCCGTCGACTGTTTGGGTGTGTATGTGACTGTGCGCGATTATAGGGAACTCCTGCGTCAAAATTGTCACATCTAACGCTAAACCTAACCCTAACCCTACCCCTACCACTAAACCTAACCATACCCCTAACCCTACCCCTAACCCTAATCCTACCCCTAACCCTACCCCTAATCCTACCTCTAACCACGCAAATTTATCGGTCATTAAAGAATACAGATCGGCGAAAAAAAAAAAAACCAAAAAAAAAAAACAACCCTGATTTCCCCGCAGCGTGAAAACAAAAAACCCAGATCTGGAGGACACAACCAAGCATTGGCAGCCCTGATGTCGACCTCACTGTCTTCTTTGATTCGTGACTTTTCCGCTCACTGTTTGCAATGCGGCCAAGGGAGAGAACTCCCACTAAGCCGTCCAGCTACCGTCCAGCTACCGTCCGGTATTAAAAGGAGAGCCGGACCTGATAAGTAGTGCTAATAACCATACTTGTTGTAGTTAGTACTAGCGGCCGAAGAGAGTTTGTTTACAGTACACAACACAACTGAAAGAAGAGCAGTTCAAAAGTAACGAGTATCTCCAGTACTACTGTAGTGTAGTAAGTACTACTCCGGGTGAGTGGTTGACTCACTGACTGCGTCTGAACTTGTTTTCAATAATATATACTAATGCCGTTACAGCACTTCCGACTTAATAAATATAGCAACAAACAACACAGGGTTATGAATATACGAATAAATATGTCTAACAAGCTCAGAAAAGAAGTTGTAGAGTTGACATTTATTGTTAAATAGTCGCTTGTTCTTACCGGAGCACCTGCGGCTTTCTGTAGCAACCGACGTAGCGACGACATGGCGTCCGTGCCGGGCCATTTGTGGTCTTTTCATTGAGGAGAGGTTTTCAACTCAAATAAACAAAAAAGATAATGACTTGTGTTAACAACCGACTTCAGTATAGTATAAGTGGGCCGTATTTAGGACAGGTGCACCGCTAAGAAGAAAAATTTGAAGCCATAGGTAGAGCTAAGAGTCACAGGCTGAAAGAGAAAGGTCTTGGATGGCGCAAGCTGAAGACAATTAAACTTGTGTGCAGGCATGAAATACATTGATGACATTTGCGCGAAGAGAGGAGTGGGTCAAAGCGTTCAAGCAAGAATCAGACTAAGACTTGTGTAGGGTTCTTGTTTCTGTAGGTCGAGAGAGCAGAGACTGGCCAGCTGGTGTTGCAAAACCAGAAGTTCAACAAATGATTAATGACAGTTCCCGCCCAGGTGATATAATTATCTTTACAATTGGTTCTGTGATGAGAGGTAGACGAAGCGCATGAGGGTTCGCAAAACTAGTGCAACGAAGTCTTGCATATGTTATCACATCATCTAGATTGAGAATAGAGGTAAAGGCAGTCACTGCTGTCTTCCGCTGGCTTGAAAATCGGTTGTACACCTTTGTCTTAACTGTACCTGACTCACAGAGCATGTTGAGAAAGTTGGAGACAGACATGCTCCGTGCAGAATAGCCAGCATCGCTTCAGAGGTCCCGGGTAGTAAACGTCTTTTGAATATTTTCTCCAGGAAATGCTGTTATGTTGGGAAAAGGAGACGGCAGACTGGTCGGTTCTGCATCACTTGGTGGTGAATTGATGTATGACAAGTTAGATGTTGTGAAAGCTCTTTAGGAGCGAGTGAACTGTGCGGAGGCGCAAATAGATAATTACGGTCTGAGGAGAATGGCGCTGCGGGGAGTTACCAGGGGATCTAGCTGATGCTTAACACTCAAGGGAAAGGCGAGACAGATGTGCAATCAAACAGTTACTGGTACCATCGGAACTGAAATCAGTCAGTCACTTTGTCTACAGGTACTCGTAACTCTTTGGCTATCCATTGCCTATTACTCCCCTGCCTATATGCAATAACATCGTCTGCAAATGTCAATATTGTCTTCCAACAACTGGTGCGTCAAGTTCTGCAGTCTTGCTTGTATACACATTGAAGAGCACTGGTCAAATTGCAGAACCCTGGGGTAGTCCCGGGGCGATATTACAAGGTTCTGAGGTTCATGTACCCAGGCAAAGGGCAACCATATTTAAATGCAGGACAGTTGCTATCCAGTTCACAAGCCAGGGACAAACTCCCTTCTCCGTGAGTGCAGATAGCAAAATATCATATCTGACTCTATTGTAGGCATCCTCAAAATCAAGTGCTACCACAACCGTCTCCTGTCTGTTCTGGAGCCCTTCATAAACATCTAAAGCAAAAGTAGCTACATTAGACCATGTATCTTTTCGTGGCCGATAACTATCCAAACCTTTTGGCAGGAGTTCTTTCTTTTCCAAAACATGTGTAGTTTAACAGCAATAATCTTCTCTAGCACCTTGCCAAAAGTATTTTGTAGGGTGATAATCCTGAAGCCGCCAAGTTTGGAATGATCTTTGCCTGGTTTTGGAACATGTTGTGTACCCAATCCTAGGGTACTGAAGCTGTTCTGATGCTCTGGTTGAAATAAAAAGCCATCTCCTTCAAGTCTTTACTTATACTCTTTATATGAGCATACCTGACTCCGTTTGGCTTCAGCGCAGTGTCTTTTGTTTTTGCAACATATATTTTATATCCTCCACCCTAATGATATCCTGAAAATAGTTATCATTTATGGTATTGGACAGATTAACTCTTAACGGAATTTCAAAGCTCCCTATCATTAGATCAGTATGGAATATGTCTCTCCAAAAAAGCTTCCCCCTTCTCTTTGTCTGTTCTCATTGGCTTATCATTATCAGTGTAATATAATGCCTGTTGTGACAGGACGATCCTTCCCTTTCATCTGTCTGTGAAGTTTTCAGAACTTACCTAGTGATTTATCCCCTCCAATTGTGCTCATAAAATGTTCCTATTTAGCCTTTTTTTTTTTTTGCACCTGCTGCACACAGCTTGAACTCTTACTTTTTCTTTTCTTAAAAAAAGCTAAGCTTTTCTACATCCTCTTGTAACCTGTGAGGTGCCTTTCCCACCTGAAGATGGTATCAAGCACAGAGAACGTTCTTCTAGATGATTCTTTTTCTCATGACAGTGGACATTTCTGTAAAGATTAAATATTACAGTCGAGGGGATCGACTTTCTTGCACTGTGTTTTATCCAGTACGGCTTTGACTCTCTCCACATAATGGCTAGTTCCTGCCAAGAGTGTTGGCCTAAGTACGAACATCATTGTTCCAGCGACAAACCCCAGGGGTCTCTGTAACAATTGCACTCGTGAACCGAATGACGCACTGTGAAACGAACCCATGCCCTTCGGAGCATAGGACAAAAAGCTTGACGACTTTGCCATGGAAACTCCATTTTAATTATATACTGATAATGTAAAAGACAAATTTGGCAAATTGTAGTGCAGAATTGATTAATCATGTCATTTATTGAATAAAGACAGTCGAGTGTCAATGAACACCTGTGCTTTCAGCAAGGTTGGTCGAGTGTCAATGAACACCTGTGCTTTCAGCAAGGTTGGTTGATTGTCAATGAACACCTGTGCTTTCAGCAAGGTTATTTGATTGTAAATGAACACCCTATGCTTTCAGCAAGGTTATTCAAGTGTCAATAAACACCTGTGCTTTCAGCAAGGTTAGTCGAATGTCAGTAAACACCTGTGTTTTCAGCAAGGTTAGTAAAGTATTAATGAACATCTGTGCTTTCAGCAAGTTTAGTCGAGTGTCAGTGAACACCTGTACTTTCAGCAAGGTTAGTCAAGTGTCAATGAAGAAGGTTAATAGAGGGTTAATGAACACCTGTGCTTTCAGCAAGTTTAGTCGAGTGTCAGTGAACACCTGTACTTTCAGCAAGGTTAGTCAAGTGTCAATGAAGAAGGTTAGTAGAGGGTTAATGAACACCTGTACTTTCAGCAAGGATAGTCGAGTGTCAGTGAACACACATGCTTTCAGCAAGTATAAAAGTCAAGTATCAATGGTCTCATGTGCTTTCAGCAAGTATAAAAGTCAAGTATCACTGGTCTCATGTGCTTTCAGCAAGTATAAAAGTCAAGTATCAATGGTCTCATGTGCTTTCAGCAAGTATTTTTTTTTTTTTTTCATCGAACACCGGCTGTGAATTCCAGTGGAAGGTCCTGGTTAATCGTCCGCTTGGACTTTTGGCTTTCACCTGGACCTGATTTTTGCGTGTACAACCGTTTTTCATTTCCCTGCCTCTTGGGCAGCTGTACGCCGACTTCAAAGGAAGACGTCAGGCCTATTTCTAGGGTGACTGTGGCCATTGTTCTGTGTGGGTCGAGACTTTGCCTGATTTGAGTGGTGTCCGCCTTGTCTCCTTCGCCGCAGGTATTGCCCCCGGAGTACCCCTTTGGGGCAGCCCCCTGTGGAACAGTTGGCCCTCAAGGGAAGGCAGGGGCAGATCATGGGCATTCCCCGCCATCCAAGGAGGCTTCCATGCATGCAGAGCCGGCACATGGCGCTCTGGTTCTGGGCTCACCCAAGGAATCGTCACGTCCTGCACATGCCTGCTTAACCTCACAACCGTATCAGGCCTCCCGCTCGACAGGGGCTGCGCCCTCTGGAAGTCAGCGGGGAGCAGCCCGTGGGTTTTGGACTTTTGTGACCACACAGATAGGTACATTAGCCCGACAGAATTTCACATCCTGAATCAGGCATATCGTTATCAGTTTTGTCCCAACACTCGGGCGAGTGGGGTCTTTGGGTGTGGACATTCGGCCTTTTTCAGTTCAGTGCAAATTTTGATGGTCAGATTTTGATCCGTATGATCTAGTTTTGTCGGACATTTAGGCTTAGCCATCCGATGGATGGTTGCTGTTGTGGTGTACCACAGCGCGGTGACGACGACACTGAGGGTTAACCGAGGATGTACGTGACTGGCCAGACTATGGATGGTTGCTGTTGTGGTGCACCTCAGCGCGGTGACGACGACACTGAGGGCCAACCGAGGATGCACAAGGATGGCCAGCCCATGTATGGTTGCTGTTGTGGTGCACCTCAGCGCGGTGACGACGACACTGAGGATTAACCGAGGATGAGCATTGAGCAATGTTCTCTTTACTCAGCAGTCTTTTAACCAAGGGTTGTAATTTTAGCTGTACTTTTGTCAAACCTACTCATGTTCCTGGTGAGTTTTGATAACATTTTTTTACCCAAGCGTTTGGGGGCGGGCTGATGAGAGCCACAAGGACACATCACCTCTGGGGGCCGCCAAACTCCGAGATCCCCTGACAGCTCTGTTAATGCTCATTTGAGACATTATCCGTGGCGCACGACGAGGACGTGCTGTAGGGGTCTTGCGTGAGGTTCCGTACAACCAGGATAGTAAAGGACTGGCGCCCGAGTGACGTACGGAGTATCTCCTTATACACATCATGTTGGACTTAACTTCCCCTCACGCCTGTGACATAAATCACCGCGCCACTTCAGCAAGTATAAAAGTCAAGTATCAATGGTCTCATGTGCTTTCAGCAAGTATAAAAGTCAAGTATCAATGGTCTCATGTGCTTTCAGCAAGTATAAAAGTCAAGTATCAATGGTCTCATGTGCTTTCAGCAAGTATAAAAGTCAAGTATCAATGGTCTCATGTGCTTTCAGCAAAGTACAACAGTTTGTATTTATTTTTCTTTCCTTTTTTTTTTGCAAATGTGGAAATTGTCTGCATGTATCTTTATAGTATCTGCTGCTTTATTGCAAATCTGAATAACATGGAGTATATTTCCTACGGTTGTTGCTAATTTGTAAGCCTCTTATTTTACTCTGATTTGTCAATGAGTTGACATCCAGTGTATCATGACTTTGGTGAAGACGTGTGAATAGGATGTAATTTTTTTTTTCAGTGAGATTTTTCTTGGTGGGCAACTATTGCATTCTTTTCACTGCCCATAACTGATTCAAACCTTTTGCTTGATCTTTAGTATCTTGTCAGATGCACATTTCACTGTATCTTGTCAGGTGCACACTTACATCTAACAATGTAAAAAAATTAAGCAATATGAATGGATGGATCCTTTACAACTGACAGAGAATCAACCATTATCAAAAGTACCCTGTTTTACAGTACAAGCTTAGGTTCGACCTTGTTTTTGCTTTTTGCACAATTTGTGATGGAGCAGAGTAATTGTGGCCACTTCATTGATTCAGTTGTTACTGGAGTATACACCTGAGATGATACAGAGAAGTTAGTTAGTTAGTTAGTTAGTTAGTTAGTTAGTTAGTTAGTTAGTTAGTTGGGTTATCCTCATTGCACTCCGGACATGTCCATAGGTGCTCAGATCCTCCCCTCAGTATGAACCCCAACGTCCGATGGCTAATAGTACCAGTTCTATGTTGATTAACAAGTCTTCTGGCGTGTCTGGTGTGCGTCTCGTTTTTTGCTGTGCCGATCTTAATTCCCAAGTCTGCCATTCTGGCGAGTGATGTGGATTCACTGCCACCAAAGTCCTCTATGCTTCCCATTTATCTGAGGGCATTGATAATATCAGCATGATCCATAGGCTGACCGTCGGTAGTGATAGCGGATCCAGCCAACCTGTCAGCTCTTTCATTTCCATCGACGCCTGCGTGTCCCGGAACAAAAATAAAGGTGACTCCACGAACAGTGGACTTCTGTAATGATTCAAGCTATTGTCTTCGCACTGAACCTGCCTGAACCCTCCGGATCATACTCATTGAATCACTGAGTATACACACGCGGGTGTATTTTTGTGTTTCAAGCCAGGCAAGCGCTTGCGTCACTGCCATCACCTCCATCGTCATGCTGCTGGTTGTCATGGAGAAGGCGCCGTTGGCTTCTTTGACTGTTCTGCCCACTGAGCGTGCTGTAAATGCCCATGCGCTTCTTCTTTGGCGTATAACGGATCCGTCTGTATAGATTATTGCATCTGCTTCGTCTGAATTTTCACAGATGAGAGCGTTGACCTCTGCATTAACAGCAACAGGATTCTCTTCTCTACATAGCCTGTTGAGTGTGACAATACAGGAAAATGTACAAATACCCTCACTATATCAGTGTATTTACCCACGTGGGCCCGCGACATCATCACAGACTGCCTGAAAGAAACCCCAGAACACTGTTCTCATCACAGTCTGCCTGAAAGAAACCCCATCTCTCACTAGCTCTCCTGCCTCATGCTTTTTTCTACTTAGAGTGTCACTTATAACCTATGTGAATCTTTATGTTGGCTGACCCCTGCCCCTCTTTCCTAGTACCATGCTTCTGCTATTATTTTGTCCACTCCACTATGGTGCTTCATATGGCCAAATTATTAATGTTTCTGACACAAGATGCTGTTTACTAGCCAATCTTCCTTGATGTTTAGATCTTTTGGGATGTCGGTATTGTTTTCTTCTTTATCAATGGGTATTCTGAGAATTTTTCTACAGCATTTCAGCTCAAAAGCCCCTGTTTTTTTTCTCTTAAGGATGAACAAGAACTAGCAGCACAAATTATCAGACATGCATTCTATAATGCACAGATTTAAAAGCACAAATGTTAATGAATAAAACTTTTATTCACATTATACATAATGGAGATCAATATGCACATCAGTGCACAAGATAGCACTCAGTAAAAACTAGTGCTCATGTTTTATAAAGTTGAGAGCCAAATCTAAAATGAAAATAAATCAAATGTACAATTTTCACAAGCAGATATTTGTTTAAAAGTAAAAATTGCACTGTATCAGCCACTGTAAATATAGCCAATTTCAAAAGCTTTACAGAGAAGCAAAGCCAAAATTAAACTTACACTGAAATAACACTCAGAAAGCAAGTGATGTTTTAAAAAAAAGGGAAGGGGGTTTTTCAAAAATTATAAAATCTTAAAACATTGACTAACTACAAAATAATTTACAGGTGAACATTACTGAAAACATTTTATCCTACATTCAGCATTCATGAATCTGGATACTCCTATAACGTAAGAGATCCATGGCTTTTTTTGTTTGTTTTTTCAGTAAGCAACAGTACACAGTACCTGCACATTTTCTTGGGCATCATTTTTTTAGCGCGACTGTAATAGACACTGTGCACCTTTTTTTAAAACAATATGGTGAGTACTGGTACCTTGTTCTAGGAAGAAATGCTCTAAGAGAACTTTCTTATGGCTTGCGAATAGAAGTATGAGAGTCGCATGATGGAAAAGACTGATTCTTCATCATGTAATGCTCCTAAAGGCAGCAGTTGACGCACATATCAACTGCAGCCACCCTTCATTGTGGAGATAGCACCCAAATAAAATAAAAATTGTATGAAAATTCAGCACAGGAATGTGAGTAAAACTGTAAATAGTATTGTATCAATACACTTCGGCACTAGACCATTTTTGTTTTGTTTTGTTTGTTTGTTACAGATATTGTAAACATCTTCTCAAGTGTATATACAGTATAGTAATAAACTTAGCCCGACTAATCACATTAAAACAAAATTCCAAGTATAACCTCACTTCTGTGTGGTTTGTTATTAAAATCACAAAAAGTGTTACCAGGCCTCATATCTGTCTTGACACTCAAAATGGTACAAGAACAAGTGAAGAAGATCAAGAAGAGAAGGTTTGTTATTGAAATCTTCAAAAAGGTAATGTTCACAAAACTTCTAAAGAATTAATTAATTTTGAAAATTATGTTTACTTTTTACTGCATTCTGTCCTCAAAACATCCCTGCCCCTTTTCCCCAAAGGAAACCCCCCCCCCCCCCCCCCCCCCCCCCCCCCCCCCCCCCCCCCCCCCCCCCCCCCCCAAAAAAAAGCATACAAGTACCATAAAATAACTGAAACATTATAAGAACAAAATAAACATAATGCTGCCATAAAATGAAGACTAAGAAATGTGTAACAACAATTGAAAAAACAAAAATACCTTTATTATTTGTACATCTACAAGAAACAAACCTAGGCTGCAACTTAATTCTCAAACCCAAATCATCTGTTATAAAAATGGCTTCTTATGTGGCAACCTGAAAATACTGCCATTGAATTTATGTTTTTCACTACATCCATCTTTATGAAAGGCATAGCTTTAGCAGACGTAGAATTTCGGTTTTTCAAGTGTCACGTAAAAGTCACATATCAAATTTCGCAACTGGTCTCAACCACAGACATTTGATACTTTTGTAGAATTCAGGTGTTTCTTTATTAACTCTTAACGCATCATACATTCATAGCTTCCTACCTAGAAGCCCAATGATGCGCAGATTTTATGACTTTATTTACTATCCCTGGGCCTGTGATGCTCAACCCCCTGGGACTCAAAGAGTTAATAAATCCAAATTAATGGACGCTTATCTACATATGCTTTTGCTAACAATGTTGTCAGGTTAGAAGTGTTGTGGCCTACACACCGGGATTTCCATCTGCCATGGGATTTTGTTCATACATAACTTCATATAAAGGACGGCCTATTTTTTCCCTCTTATCCAAGAAGAAGTCGGCTCTGTGGCTAAGTCGATGCCAACGCTTCATGATGCCGGGTTCGATCCCAGCTGCGGGCCATGCGCCTTGTGGTATCAAGAAAGCCGACCGTCCAGAAAGCAATGGCAAAATACTGGACGTAAATTGCCTAGAAAAACCACACCACAGCCAGGGGCTGTTGGGGTCGGTTCTGCAACGTCCTGTAAAGGATACCCAATTCACCAATCCAAGAAAAAAAGATTCTTGATCTCACTCTCTCAAGAGATCAAGCAGATGTTTGATATTGGGAACCTTTTCCGTGTGGGTTCTCGGGGGGGGGGGGTGTTGTGGGTTCTCGAGGGTGGGTGATGTGTGGGGTGTGTGTGAAGTACACCCACTGCTTCCTAACATGCATGGTGTAAAAGCTGACTAATTAGGGAAGTTTCCTTCGAAGTCAGGGTGCATCTGCCTGAGGCAAGGAACCAGTAGTCTGCACATAAATAAGCTAGATCTGTAAAACTGGATGTACATGCACAACTCAATTTCTGGAACAAGACCAAAAGTCCAGAAGTGGAAGAATAACTAGACCTTTCTGTTGTAGTTTACAGTTGGTGAATGCTAAGAAGAAGAAGAAGAAAATGAAGAAGAAGAAGATAATATTATAAACTGGGCTATTCAACATGCAGCTCATGGGCAAAATGTGGCTTGCAAAAGCCTGGCATGCAGCCTGTGGATCATTGCCACTTGCATTATATTAATGATCTTTGCATGCTGTGGCTTGGGTCTTTGGCTCGTGACAATCCCTGTTTTCCCAATTCTGGCCCCTGAATAAACTTAGTTGAATAAACCTGTTAAAAGCCAATGATCTTGTAAAAACAAATTCCCAGTCCCTTGCTGGGGTTTGAACCAGATAACTCTGAGCCATGAGGCAGACACTGTAAACCTCTCAGCCATATCTTCCTCAACTTGATAGTTTTATTTAATTAAAACGGTCCATGGAAGCTCGCTTTCAAATCCAGCTGCAACTCGCTGCAGCCACGGTCAGTGTTTGAAACCGGGTGGTTCCCGGGGTTCACCCAGCCTCTAGGAAATGGGTACCAGAGTTGACACTCTGGGGTAAAGGGAGGAACGTCACTGTAGCTACAGAGTTACGAGCGAATGGCGACAGGCGGAGAGTTTTTTATCAGCTGTCCGTACTGGTGGCTTTTACTTTAAACAGTTCATGACTAAAGTGTATTGGGCATATGGCTATAGTTTTGAATTCTTAAAAGGCAATATGGTCAATCATCTTGACTTCCTAGAGAATTTCCTGGTACCAATTTTAAGCGGGATTAAGCTGGAAGACCAGTTGAAAAAAAAAAAAAAGCTGCCTCAGTGAGAATATGAACATGCAAACTGGGCCAATAGGCACATGTCTAAGCCTACAATGGTTCTCTTTTAATTTACAGTATTTGTGTATTCTGGTATTCTCAATTAGGAACACCAAACTGGAGCACATACAGAATGAAGCTATGCGGTTGATCCTGGGTTGTACAAGAGACACCCCGATTGTGTGCATGCGATACATCCTTGCATTGCTGGCTATTGCAGATAGGCTAAAGGTGCTGCAGTCTAAGTCACACCTTAGAGTAGCTGCAGACAAAGAACACACTCTGTATGAAGCTTTGGCTGCAAACAAAGGTCAGGGGCTAAAAAAGGGGAAAATCGTGGAGGGCTCAAGCAGAAAACACAATAAGACAAGTATGCATGTGGAGAACATTGGTCAAGGAGAGGAGTGGGTCAGAGTACCAGCGGAAAAGTCTGACCTGTGTAGGGTTATGATCACATTGGGCTGTGTGTGCAGAGAGTGGCCAGCGGGTGCTACAGAGGTTGAAGTCCAACAGTTGATTCATGGCAAATCACGCCCAGGTAATCTGATCAATTATACAGATGGTTCGGTGCTGAGAGGAAAGAGAAGTGCCTGGGGGTTCGTAGCAAAAGCCAATGGAAAATCTTTAGTGCAAGACAGCCTAGCATATGACACCACAACATCTAGCATGAGAATGGAGGTGGAGGCGTTAACTGCAGCCTTCCGGTGGATAGAGAACACGATGCATACACCTATCATAATTGTAACAGACTCTGAAAGCATGCTGAGAAAGGTGAAGACAGGGATGCTTCGAGCAGAGTGGCAAGCTTCACTGAAAAGGTCACATGTATGGATATTTTCTCCAGGCTTTGTGGGCGTGTTGGGTAATGAACAAGCAGACAGATGGCTGGATCTGCACCACTGGATGGTGAATTGATACATGACAATGCAGATGTGGTCAAGGCGCTTTGGAAACAAGCAACAGAATCAGTAGAGAAAGAAGATTATTTTTGGCCTGGAGAGAATGAGGCACCTGGGTGTAACCAGAGGGTCTGGCCGGCTGACTACACTCAGAGGAAAGGAAAGACGGACATTTAGCCAGATTGTGACCAGTGCCATCAGTATTGGAACTCTGCACTGGCTGCTGAAGATGAGGATGCAGCATGCATGGGAATGCCCCAAGTGCTGTGATGTAAATTCTTGACTTAACTCAACTTCAGTGAACATCTGTTTCCCAATGCCCATGTTAAAGAGTCATTCGACCCCTAAAATGCTTGCAACCCATAGGCTGAGAATCGCTGTTCTAGACCACGATGCTCTGTTGTTCACATGTTCCCCGAGGGAAAATGTAATCACCTGGTGGGTTTATGGCATCAAAATCAAGTTGCTGCAATTAACTATAACTGAATAATGAGAAAAACATGTGGATTATGTCGCTGGTGGTCCGTTGACATACCGTAGTTCAGGACTGATTTTGAGAGTTAAGTTGGTCAGGTGATCCAGAATGTCGGGATCCAGGGCACAGATGAGACCTGTGACCAGCATCAGAGCAACCACCTGTGCAGGAAGTGAACACAACCAGGATGCACAGCTGCCAGTGTTTTTGTTGTTAGTACTGGACGTGGCAGGCAGGTTTTCCAAGGAAGACGAGCGTGATCTGTTAATTTGGAAAAGCATATCTTAATATATTCTTTCCTACGCTGGAAATGTTACAATATTCTGGAAAAACAAAATTTAGTACCAGATGGGAAAACAAACATTATAAACATGTTGTAAGATATACAACAGACAGAAAGATACAAGAAAACATATATTCATCATCTAATTTTTCAAATGAATTTACACCTGTTATATGTTTCTTTAAATGACTTTGGATTCTTTTCAGAAACTGCATTTCTGCTGTCATCTGATATTCCTCAGCCAATCGGTTTACTATGCCTCTGTAACAGATAAGCACTAAATTTTCTTGAGATTTAGACAGAAAAATATCTCATGTAAATCTCAAATGTAACTACTTAGAGTACTAGCGATCAGTAACTTTACAAATGGCTGTCAAACGTGGACCTTGTGATCTGAACTTGAAAGGAAAGTATACACACTGGAAAAGAGATCTTATTGAAAGATCCTGGGTATATCGCACATAGGCCGCATCACAAATGATGAAGTTCGCCGTATCATCTCTCACCACACAGACAACTATTAACCTCTTTTAACAACAGTGAAAAGATGGCAAAAGCAATGGCACGGATATGAAACAAAGATCTATCTGCCTCTCCAAAATGATATTACAGGGCTCTGTAGAAAGGAAGGCAGTCCAAGAAAGATCTGGATACATAATTTACTTGAATGGACTGGCCACAAACATGCAAGCATCAAGAGAATTCCAGAGAAATTTGACTAACAAGCTTAACCAAGCTTAACAAGGAGATGTTATTTTTGTGTAGTTTGACAAAGGCTGCCCGGCCAAAACGTTTTTCTGCTTCCCCATTTGGTTAAGCTTGTTCGTCAAATTTCTCTGGAATTCCTTGTATTAGCTTGACTGCAGTCACCCCCATATTTTTCACCATTTCAAGCATCAAGAGGTAGAGGGAGCAAATTAGACAGTCAACAGCCATGGGTGACCTAATGACACATGATGTTTACAAAATTATGTTGATTAATAATTATACCACTTTTAACACTTTTTTCTCAGGATATATTGTTTTTTTCATTATTTCTTCACAGAATCTCAACATTTCTCTTTCATTATTAAATCAATAAACAACTGAATCTATGATTATCAATCAATTAAATAGTAAAAGAAAATAACCCCTTTGTCATGTTATTAATTCACGTTATTCATATCGTACGTGGCTCAACTCTTATTTAAACAAACATCTCTAGTCTTCCCCCGTGTGGGTTCCGGGGCCCTATTGTGGGGAAAACAAGAATAGACCCACTGCCTCCCCAAAAGCATGTCGTAAGAGTCGACTAACTGGGGAGCTTCCTTTGAAGTCGGAGTGCATCTGCCTGAGAGGCAAGGAACCAGCAGTCTGCATTCAATTGAATCAGATCTGTAAAACTGATGCACATGCAACACTCAGGTTCTGGAGCAGGACTGCAGTCCAGAAGTGGACGAACAACCAGAACTTTACGCCAGAGTGTACAGCTGGTGAACACAAAGAAGAAGAAGAATCTCTAGTCTTTTCCTGCATACACCCTTGAATAGTGGGCTTCTAGCTTAATGTGTTGTGGCTTACAGCTAAGCTGGAAAATATCCCCTTTTAGCATAAAACATTCAGCATGCAGATTCAGGGATTGCCGTGTGAAGTCGTCAAGCCATTTGCCTCGCGCTCTGAAAGTCGTGAGTTTGTTTCAAGGCTGCCCCCTTTAGTTCATGAGTGCAATTTTTATAGGAGATCCCTGGAGATCGTTGCCAGAGCTACGGAGGTCATGCTCTGCCCCGCACTCTCGGCAGGCAGTTAGCCATTCTGCGAAGAGAGACCGAACCATAAGGAATCAAACCCGGTGCAATGAAGTCTATCCTCTTGGCTTTAACCTTTTAACTTTAGCACAATACATCAAATTTCAGTAAAGTTCTAATTCTAATGACATGTAGGAGGCAGTGGGTCTATTCTATTTTTGTTTTCCCGCCAAAATGGGGCCGCAGGACCCACATGGGGGATACAGCACTCAATGTGTGATGCAACAAGATGGCTACCTCAACTTCCAGAAAATATTCTTGTATACTTTTTAAATGACAGGGATGACCTTGGAACCATTGGCCTTAAAAAAAAATCTCATGCTGAAGAAAATCTATCATCATGCAAACTATTAGGATGGACTTCTTCTTCTTTTTCGCTTTCACCGGCTGTAAACTCCGGTGGAAAGTTCTGTTTGTTTGTCTGCCTCTGGATTTAGTCTCGTTCCAGAACTTGAGTGTTGTATGTGCAACGTTTAACAGAACTGCCTTAACTGTATGCATATTGTTGGTTCCTTACCTCTCAGTCAAATGCACTCCAACTTCAAAGGAAGCCCCAAATTAGTCGAATCTCATTACATGCTTGGTGGGGAGGCAGTGGGTCTATTCTTCTTATCTCCACAATGGGGCCCCGGAACCCATACAGAAATAAGCTGAACTGTTACCTCAAGTATGTGGCCGAGTACATCCAATTCTGACAAGCATTTTATCAGGTTTCTCATTATTATTTTCATTCATCTGAGTAATTGTGTCGTGCCTGTTTAGAGCAATGCTGCGATATTTGTGCCTTTAGGCTGATACATCCAACTTCATTGATCATTTGTTGACCGGATTAACTTCCTGGATATTTGATCAGGTTTGCGTTCTCTGATCTTTGATTATCCCCAGTCTACCTGCAAGGTCGCAGGATTGTGTGTCTGTGGCTGGTTCATACATCATAACCCTTCCAGTAGTTGCGCTACCACTGACATAGCTCCTGGGGCCATCAGGACATGCAAACTCTTCCAGTTTATGGTGGTGACAAAGGGACAAGAGAATTCAAACCTGGGACTTTTGGAGCAGCAGGCATACACAACAGTCACTAGGCTATCACATTTCTTTACAACTAATGAACGGCACTAACAAAGATTATAAGAAACAAAAAGTTGAACTTACAAGGAGTCCTTGGGGATTGTGGTAGTTTCATGTAAAGTTGTGCTATAAACTGCCAATTTGCCAAGATCTGAATGTTGATGCAAGAGTGTATCATCACTATCTTCAATATAATGGTCAATCTGGCAACATCTCTGTGACATCACTAGCAGCTGGTAACGAAGATCTCCTATAGAAGCAAGAAGGCTCTTGGCTAAGGGATCTGAGTTTTTAGCCAGTTGGGGCCGCATGGACTGCAGTAAGGATAATTCTGACTCATATAGGGACAAGTTGTTATGCAAGACCTGTAAAGAAATTAAAAAACTTTTATAAAGTGTTTTACAACTGATAAATTATTTTTATTTAAGAGTGTCATTCTTGCCATGTATAAATTCACCACCGGTTGGTGCAGTAACTGTTTGCCTGTTCATTTCCGAGCACTTCTGATCTCAGTCAGTCTGTAAGTGCTGAGCTGAATCATGGCCAGGCTATATTCTAATATGACTTTCTGCAGATGTGACATTTTATACCAGTCTAGCACAACCTTCTAGTGTCTAGTTTTAGAGGGGGGGGGGGGGGGGGGGGGGGGGGGAGAGACAGCGTTATAATAGACCCCCAAGGATGTTGTTATATTATGTTATGTTATCACCACCAACATCTTTGCACATTGGGCATGCTCATGCATGCTCAGTCCTGCCATGCAGCAGCCACTCAAGGTACCCCTACTGATTGTTTCCATGAAGAGTTGGTTATAGTACCTCCTGTCTTTACCTCAAAGAGGCATAGATGTGCTTCACCAAGCTTGACTCTTCAGTCATGCAATTGTGTTAGCATCAGAGATTCAAAATTATCCCCCAACCTAGTCTGTACAGCGTTGATATAAGTTCTGTCCAGGCTTCTTCGCATTTGCATTGGTGCATTACTTGCCAGCTGGTCAGCTCTTTCATTACCATTTTTTCCTGTGTGCCCAGGTGTGTAGATCCAAATGATGGAGGTAAACTGTGACTTCTGAATGTATGTGATATTTCAGTAAATGTTCCATCTAGCATCTACCAGAAATAGTACTATTAACTAAATGCTGCAGCGATAGTTTCATTTGTTGAATTTATGTTGTTAATAGAACTTATATATTTAAATGTGTAGTGAATCTCATTTTCTCCTAGATAAATTATGCTTAGACGGAATGACATCAGTAATAAATGTGAGTGGAAAATTTTGAGTCTAACTGGGACAACACGGGAATTGCTGATAGTCTAACTTCACGTGAAGTATAATTATTCACGGGGGTCACACAAAAACTGCTGGCCAAATGTAATTCGTGTAAAACAGAGAACACGAATTCAAAAGCACGAGGAGGGCATTAGAAGGTCATATAATGCCTGAGAAAGAGCTGGGTAGTCAGTCTCGTTTAGGCCTAGGGAATGAATACATGAAGTATGATGGAGTGTCTGCGGGATCCAGAAAGAGTGTAAGTCTGATGTGTCTGCACAGTGTTTTTCCAACGCCTACCTGGCCATCAGTAGCGGCGAACGGAAGTCGTAGCCAGCTGAGAATGTGTTTTGATCGGATGGAATCGTCGTTGTTCATTCAGTTGTTGGATGGAAGATATATTATAAGGTAAAGTTGACATGTTAGATAAGTGAGGATAGATATGAGTCACTATGTCCATTAACATTTACTGGCTGCAATACTAGCGAGTGAACAAATAAACAACTGTAAGTATAATTTGGATCGTTCGCCAGCGTCCATGTTTTCTCGTGTGTTGTCAGTCAGTAAATGGAAGCGTGCAATGACTAGAGCCAGAAGAAGACAAAAGAAAGTCATCGCAATATGCATAAACAAATAGTTAACAAACGAATCATTCTTTACCTCCAATTCTTTCATGACATCCTGCTTACTGACTTGCATTCTAAACTGTTGTTGGCATAGCAACTTGTGCAGTTTCTCTCTATCTGTTGTGAGTGACACATTTAGTCTGTGCTGCCTCTCAAAGTACTCCAGCCATTCAGTCTGTCCTTTCAGATGATCAGACACTCTGTGGAAAAGGTAAGAAACATTAGGGAGGATCCCCATGTGTTTCAGGATCCAATTGTGGGGAGAAACAAGAACAGACCCACTGCCTCCCTTACAAGCATGTATAAGAGTCGAATAAATGGGGGCTTCCTTCAAAGTCGGAGTGCATCTACCTGAGAGGCAAGGAACCAACAGTCTGCATACAAAAAAGCAAGGTCTGTAAAATGGATGCACGTGCAAAACTTGGGTCCTAAAACAAAGCCATAGTCCACAAATGGACCAACAACCAGGTCTTTCCTCTGGAACACAACAACAACATACAATAACATAAGGGAGGTAAAGCATAATAGCATAGAAAAAATCTGTCAATACAAGTAAAAGCAATTTTACTCTATTTATTGATTAATTAAACACAATGTATTTTTTAAAAGCAAACAAGGTGCGGTGACTTTGGTCACAGTTACAGTCATGGCGGAAAGGTAAAAGGTCGTTGTGCTTGTGCTGGGTTGAATGTTGAATTAAGAATCGATTTCATAGCACTCAGGGGACCCCCATAAGCACTCCATCCCCGTCTTCAGCAGCAAACCAAGAGTCCCAATTCCGACAGCACCAGTAACTGTCTGATTATATATTTGCTGGAGCTACGGAAAGCGTGCTCTGTGCTTGATACCGTCTTCAGATGGCTTGTGCTGGTAAAATCCTGGACCTCATCTCAGTCACCAACAGGCTTTGTGCTGCTTTCACTGAACCTCGTGCAAGACTCCCTCCTACCACGAGTCCACAAAGTGCACCACAGATAATGGCCAATTTCTCTGAGATGCAATGTCCAGAAAATGTCTGGCATTTATCAGCCTACCAGGAAATTATGGGTGAAAACATTTTTTTTTTAAAAACTCATTTTGCAATGAGTGCAGGTCACTGGCTGAGTCTCCAACTCAATGTCAAGCTTTGGTTCAAATATCTGTTGATCAAAAGTCCTACTAAATGGCAACAATGGTTCTCTCACCCAGCTATCGACTGCTCTACAAGACAACAGCTGAGGTTCAGATGTTCAATGTTCAAAGATCCAGTGGTTGCAGCCATTGGAATCACTGTTTTTAAAATATAAATTTTTTCACAAAACCATCTCATATAAGTTTGTAACAAATTTAAACTAGGTTTTTTCTCTTTGTTATCTCATATAAGTATGTAAGAAATTTAAACTGGTTAACTGTTTTATTCCTCTTTGTAGGTGCTACTTAACAAAAAACCGTCAGATTTTTTTTTCAGGACATAAAGACAATAGTTTTTCTATATTTTCATTCTTATTATAATAAGCCTATTTATCTAGCAGTGTTCTACATACTTGTTGATTGCTGCAGCAATGGCTTTCTGAATACCTGGCAACTCTTGTAAACATCCCTCAGCATGCTTCACAGGATGACGGCCAGAGAACTCCAACAACTGTTTGTAACTTATATTTAACAGCTGCTCTTGTTGCTTTAAACCACTCTTTCTTTCCTAATAGAAAAATTGTTAGACATATATATATATATTTACACACACTCACACACACACACATATATAAACACACACACATACATACACAAATGTCGTAACAGTAATGTAACTGAGAAAGATCATGCTCCATTAAACAAAATATAATAAGTTGAAGAATTTAAATGTGAATTTACGGACTTGAGAATCAACATCATAGCAGACAGGGCATGCCAGCAGATGCTCTGTCTCCCGCAGCAAATGTGCAAGATGAAGTTGCTAATTTGTTCCTGTAGCACACTGATTATACACACATTGTCTCTTCTTGGCATAAGTCCAACTTGGTCTTACTTCTCATTCACACATTCTTACACATGTTATTTCATCTAACCTCCTGTCTTTTATTAGCATTTATTCATCAATGGTCTTCGGAACATCTTCTCTGTATAGTATGAGTGTTCCAATAGCTATCGCTTTTGTAGTCACAAAATCTTCTCTTTCATTCCCTTGCACACTCCTGCATGTCTCAGACAATACATCCACATGAAATATTAATGTAAAAACAACTATTCACATACAAGACTATTATTACAATTATCTTTCTAATGCCTACAGTTTAGTTCAGGTTGATAATCGAATCCACATTGGCTACTAAGAATATATTTGCAGTGAATGTAAAGCTAGCATTGTGCTGCACTGGGTATGGTGAACAGACTTTTGTTTAATGGTCTTAACACTGTCTATCCACACTGTCTTTGTCTTTATCTGGAAACAAGATGTCCGAGAAGAGCTGCAGGAGTGACTAGAAGAGATAAAATCAGAAATAAGGTCACTAGAGAAATACATCGGTGCAGAACCAATTCTAAATTACACAAAAAGGCAGCAAACCAAATGGTTTGCCCTTACAGAGAATGCTTTTTGATGCCACACTATACAAGGCATACACCAAAAGAGGAGAAGGATGTAGAGCTCAAGGCAGACCAAGAACAAGATAAAAAGATAACATCAGAGAAACTTTACATCATTGTGATGCACCTGTGGTTGAAGCAGCCAGAAGAGCAAAAAACAGAACCTAATATCTCACTCGACACTCCAAGCAGTAAAGAGGAAGTGAAGAAGAAGAAGAACTTTTGAGTCGATTATTTCTGAACTAACCTCCAGTGAAGTAATCACTTTCTTCAGTTCTTCTGCCTTTGTTAATCCATCAAATGGGCCACAATTTTCTACTTCCTGGATATGGGTCTGAGCTTCAACAATAACTGCTGCCATGTCACTAAGAAACTTTGCACATGTCTGGTATTCTGTGGCCAAATTATGAAGCTCCTCCCACTGACACATTAGGGCTAGAGAATGATAGAGAAATAGAATTAATATGCAAATCAAGTCATTTGTAGTATGTATGATTTCACAACTGAATGTTAAATTAAGAATCAATGTCACAGCACTAGAGGGACCTTTCCTTAAGCACTCCATCCCCATCTTCAGCAGCAAGTCTGAATGAACAGTAATTAAAATTACCATGTACCTACTCAGAGGACACACTTACAAAGACAGAAGAAACAAGACAAGGATTATGACAATGAAAGTGTTGCCAGTAACACTGGTCTGCTCTTACTGGGACATGACTGGCAAAAATGTGAAACAATATTTAAGAACTTAAAAAAAAAATCTTTTTTAAAAATAAACACACACACTCTCTGTGACAACAGCAATTTTTAAATGAGTAAATACAACTAAGATATTTAATTTCCTTCACTTCAAATGTAATGTAAGACAAGGAATTTTTACCTTGCACTCTCTTGACATCATTTTCTGGAACATTCTCCGACTTCAGGTGCTGGCAGATACTCCTCAGACAACCCATATTTGTCTCATACATCTTGATTATCTCATCCTGAATAAATCACATAAGCATATCAGACCAGGTATTGTGTGAAACATATGGGTTAATGGCCTACCAACTACCACGAGACATAAATTCACAAGTATTAACCCTTTCTGCTTCAAGCACCACATTGACCGGCTGTTCTGAGAATCCCTAAAACAGTGTCATGTGTTCAATTCCACTTTGAAGCATGCATTTTCCTTCTCACCTGAGCATGTATGTAAAACTGGAAATTTTTTTGGCCTAATCCATTTGACCAAAGAAACTAAAATATCAGTTTTGTCATTTATTCTTTCTCAGAGGTAATGAATTAATCAATCTACTAATCGAGAACCAATCTGCCAGAGTTTACAAAGGAAACGAAGAGCTAAAAACAAAGAAATAATATCAATTGACAAAACATGGCAAGAATATACCTCATTGACCAAGAAGGGAATTTTCTCACAAGTAAAAAGGGAGGGGGGAAATAGGGAAGGGAATAAGAATGAAAGAGGAAATGATTGCAGAAAGGAGGAAAGCTGAGCATCTGAGAAAAAACATTCTAAATACAAATGAGAGCAACAACCGTCCTGAAATCCCATGCTATAATTGTGGAAGACTTTTCTTAATGTGGGCAGGTCTTGCTGGTCACACTAACCATCACCATGGGCCAGTGTTTCTCAAACATTTATTTGGTTGCAGCGCCTTTTTTTTCAATTAAAATTTTGGCTCTCCTAGCAGATTTGGCCGGCAAGCGGGACGGCTTCGGTCGCTTTAGTGGGAGTTCTCTCCCTTGGCCGCACTCAAAACAAGTAGCGGACAAAGTCACGAATCAAATGACATACTTACCTATCATCATCATCCGGGTGCGTGTAGGGTTGCGTCTAGGGTAACCTATCATCATACGGTTGCGTGTATGGCTGCATAGGGTGTCTATCATCATCCTACGGTTGCGTGTAGGGCTGCGTAGGGTGTCTATCATCATCCTATGGTTGCGTGTAGGGCTGCGTATTGCGTGTAGGGTTGAGTAGGGTTAGGGGTAGGGGTAGGGGTAGGGTTAGGGGTTAGGGTTAGGGGTAGGGTTAGATGTGAAAATTTGGTCAAAATAGTGGCCGACAATCTGATGTTTGTGGGAGTGGCCCCACTGAAAGTCTGCCAAATATGACGCCAATGGCGGGCGTCTGGTGCCCAATCGGTTGCGAATTGTCCGTGTCAGTAGCATCCACCGTCCGTCGACTGTTTGAGTGTGTATGTGACTGTGCGCGATTATTGGGAACTACGGCATCAAAATTGTCACATCTAACGCTAAACCTAACCCTACCCCTAACCTTAACCCTAACTCTACCACTAACCGTAACCCTCACCCTACCCCTAACCTTAACCCTACCCCTAACCCTACCCCTAACCACGCAAATTTATCGGTCATTAAAGCATACAGATCGGCAAAACACAAAACAAACAAAAAACCCCAGAATCCCTGCAGCGTCAAAAAAAACCCCCAGATCTGGGGGACACACCCAAGCATTGGCAGCCCTGATGTCGACCTCACTGTCTTGTTTGATTCGTGACTCTTTCCGCTACTTGTTTTGAGTGCGGCCAAGGGAGAGAACTCCCACTAAGCCGACCAACGCCGTCCAGCTTGCCGGCCAAATATGCAAGTAGAGCCAAAATTTTTTCGCGGCGCCCTAACCTAAGTAAAGGTATGACTATTTGTGTCTAGGTTAAATTAATTATGAAGCTTTTACAATATTTCACAACGCCCCTGTAAAGAGGTCGCGGCTCCCTGTGGCGCACAGTTTGGGAATCACTGCCATAAGCTGTGAGTCCCATGCCTCCTCATAGCGCAATACAACACTATCATCTGTAAAGATGGACAGCTGCCAACATGACAACAACACTATAGGAGAGAGGGCACACAGTTAAACATTTGTCAAAATGTATCAACACCAGAACCCAAAAGATAGCAGAAGAGAGGTTTTCATGACAATGAAGCTTACATATTTGACAGAGTTCACATGTCCAGGGCTCACTGGTTGATTTCTCATTTTGCTCAGTGATTGCTCCGCCTTCTTCAGTGCCAGCTCTGACTGATCTAAGATGTGGTGGAAATCCTCAAGCTCGGAGTCGCTGTCCTCAACAAGCAAATTTTGCTGACTCTGAAATGTTAACATGCAGATGTGATTTTTACAGCAATAACCAAATATTCACATTCAAATGTGGCTGTGATTTTTACTGTAATAGCCAAATATTCACATTTAAACGTGGCTGTGATTTTTACAGTAATAACCAAATATTCACATTTAAACGTGGCTGTGATTTTTACATCAATAACCAAATATTCACATTTAAATGTGGCTGTGATTTTTACTGTAATAGCCAAATATTCACATTTAAACGTGGCTGTGATTTTTACAGCAATAACCAAATATTCACATTTAAACGTGGCTGTGATTTTTACATCAATAACCAAATATTCACATTTAAATGTGGCTGTGATTTTTACAGCAATAACCAAACATTCACATTTAAACGTGGCTGTGATTTTTACATTAATAACCAAATATTCACATTTAAACATGGCTGTGATTTTTACATTAATAACCAAATATTCACATTTAAACGTGGCTGCGATTTTTACATTAATAACCAAATATTCACATTCAAACATGGCTGTGATTTTTACTGTAACAGCCAAATATTCACATTTGAATGGAGTTATTACCCAATGTTAACATTAAGATGTGATTATCACATTAACCATTAAATAGTAACATTTACGTGTGACTATCACTTTACCCCAAAATGTCAACATTTAGGTTTGCTTATCATATATCTAAATGTTAATAACTAAATAAACAGTCTCATTTTATAGAGGGCTAGACAACAAAAGCTTTTTTTTTTAGAGCCTACTTTAAAAAATACTGCAAAAATGTTGATTAAATACACAAATGCCAACATCTTAAAGAACTAGAGCCGCTACAGACAAATAAATGTAGTGCTTGAGTTTAGCAGGCCTCATTTGTGCCAAATCAGATATAAAATGTTTGGCACCCAAAATAATTTTTTTTTTAGGGCTGTGTTAACATACCGACACATATTTGACATCTATGTATGATTATCATGCTTACACTCAAATGCTGATATTTTTCCTTCTGCCCTTTGTATCTCCTTGGAGCACGCCCTGAACCAAGTCATGTCAGATCCGTCTATCCTTTACTATCCCATGCAGCTAGAAATATCCTTCCCATCACATTCACTTATCTCCTTTTATTTCTCTGGCTTTGTAGTTTCTACTGCAATGACATTTTAATGATATTTTTATCAGATATTCACAATGTGTGTCTTTTCCAAAAGCCAGCATCTTTTACTCATCTCTTGATTTACTGGAATTTTTTAAGTTATCCACATCCGCGATTCTGTGAGTTGCCGTGGCAGAGCGGCTAGACGGGTGCCATGGATCGGAAGGTCGTGGGTTCACTCCCTGGCGGAGCCTGACTTTTCTTCAAAAATGACCTTGGCTCCCAGGTCAACCCAGCCTTGAGAGTGGGTACCGGGTGCAGTCCCTGGAAGTAGAGGCGGCCGGCGTGATGCTGACCACATCAACCATCTTGTGTCATTGGTTATAAAATATAGGTCTAGCCCTATATGCCCTATACGCCTAAAAGCGTGGAAAAGGGTCCTTTACTTTTACTTTTTTTTTTAAATCCATGATTCTGTCAGACCATTTTATTCCTTCTATTTTAAGCAGGCACCAGTTAACGAATGTTTGTAATTTATTAGTAACTGTTTTAGCCATCTCCATGTTTTTGACCTATACTGATTTGAAATTACAGGTAAACATTCAAAGTTTGGTAGCACTTAAACTTCTAACTAGCCACAACTAAAGTTACTCACAATGCTTAGCTCTGCATGTTTATGAACGCTTATCATTCCATTTTTGACCAAAGATTCTTTCTGATGTCGGAGCAGGAAGTCATCCTCAAATTCCAGGTCATCCTGCTGTTCCCAGGTCATGAGTTCCTCACCTGTGTCTTCACTGGCAGTAGGATACAGCATCTGAACAGAACATAGTTGTAAGCAATGGACAATGAACAATCTATCAAGTTACCCAGACAAGTAAACCACTTTTGACACACAGAAGTAAACCTTTGTAAATCAAGGTGAATGTAATAAGAAGTATTCTTTGGTCTACTTTATCCTAGGGGCCGTGTTAGCACAGTCGATAAGAGGCTCACTTTCAAATCCAGCTGCGACTCGCTGCAGCCACAGTCAGTGTTTGAAACTGGACGCTTCCTGGGGTTCACCCAGCCTCTAGGAAATAGGTACCAGAGTTGACACTCTGGGATAAATAGAGGAACGTAGCTGTAGCTACAGAGTAACGTGCGGACGGCGACACAGGCAGACAATTCTTATCAGCTATCCGTACTGGTGGCAGAGCACTTATGGTTTATAACCTAGTTTGCAATGACGCTGGTTCACTTCTCCCGACTTTACCTTTACCTTTTACTTTACACTAGTAGTGTCAAACAGTGACCCTTTCAAAAACTAATTAGTGCAAAATCATAACAACAGAAATGAGATGTCTTAGAGCTGCCAGTGTGAAGAAAAGAGATACAATTAAAAGTGAAGAGATTAGAAGAAGGCTAGGACTTAAAGCATCATACAATTTATTAACTCTTTCAGTCCCAAGGAACACATCATGTGTTAATTAGTTCCTACCTAGAAGCCCAGTGAACGCAAGATGTGTCGATTTTACGTTTCTCTCAAACACCCCTTGGGCCTCTGATGCTAAATCCCATGGGACTCAAAGAGTTAAAAAGCAACGGATGAGATGATTTGGTCATCTGATGAGAATACCCTGGTACCAACTGCCACAGCGCCACGTTGAAGAAATACAATGGTTACAGAGCAGGGTGGAGGTTAACCATGCAGAAGATGGATGATGGCATTAAGAACAGCCTTTTAGAAATAAAGATCATCTTAACACAACAATGCTGGAAAAAGGACATAGAAGATACCTACATCTCCAACCAACACTTCAACGAAGTAACTGGAAAAATTGGCAAACACTAAGAAACAATTTATACATTGAACGAGACCTATGAGTATACTTTGGATCTTTTCTCCAGGCAATGCCGACGTAGTAGGGAATGAATAGGCAGACAGATTGGCTGGATCTGCACCACTTGGTGGTGAATTGATTCATGGCAAGGCAGATGTGGTCAAAGCCCTTTGGGAGCAAGTAATGCAGTCATAAGAGAAACTAGATTATTATGGCCTAGAGAGAATGAGGTGTGTCCAGAGGGTCTGGCCACTCACTACACACGAGAGAAAAGGCAAGACGGACAAAAAAACAGACTAAGACCAGCACCATCAGTATTGGAACTCTGCGCTGGCTGCTGAAGATGGGGATGGAGTGCTTATGGGAATGCCCCGAGTGCTGTGATGCCAATTCTTGACTCAACTTAACTCTGCCTTGCTGCTGTTTCTGAGTTTTGGAAAATAACAAAGGGAATTATATATAAACTCCAGACTTTACCAAAACAAATGACTAAGGAGAATCCTGAATATATTTTTGTCAACCAAGATCGTAAATGAATAACTAAGGAAGAAAACCAAATTTTAATCGCTGGCAAATGTTAACAATGGAAGAAGATGGAGATGGCTTAGACAAGTTTGTAGAATGTCTCTTGATGCTTTGGCAAGGACAGCTGTTCAGTGAATGTGTCACAAGGTGCCTTGAGACAGTATCTCCTGCTTTATTTAACAGATAGCAATAATGTAAGGGTTTTAAATATGTATTTAATAAAGTACCAATACTGTGATACATGGCAGCTCTGAGACACAAAAGAGTTTGCCAAAAGGTGAGTAGTGGACTTCTTTTACTGTCAACACAGGACAGCTCATGGTGCACTGACTTCAGCTCTCTTAGATCTCTAGTTCCGGGAAGGCTAACCCGGTCAACAAATGCCCGCAGAAGTCGGATGTGTTGGCTGAAAGGTGCAAATATCGCAGCCATGCTGTAAACAGATACAACGCAATTATATCTTCGGATGAACGCAGAAGAAGGAGATCTTTAGTTGCTTGAGCGGGAAGATGTGGGGTAGAATCTGCTGACTATAGTGTGCCAGACGGCAGTCAGCTAATTCAAAAGTAATCTGTCCACACACACAAAAAACAATAACTCTTTTATACATTTAGTTTCAAAACAAGCTCAGACATACCTGGTAATTATCCCAAGTGCTGTTTTCAGACAAAGAGCCCGACACATTGAGGATATCGTCACCATCAGAAGCTGCCAGTTCCAATGGAGTAGTTTGATATTTATCTATAAATTTCATATTTAAAAAAAACGTCAGACACAACAACACTGTTATTCATTTAAAATATAATTTTAAGGACATTCTGTATTGAAAGATGATAAGCAAGTTAACAGGTGCCGATTAACTCCTTCCCCATAAGAGTTCCAGGACCCTATTGTTGGGGACACACAAAAAACAGAACCACTGCTTTTTAACAAGCATGTTGATAAAGGCGACTATTTAAGGATGTGCTGAAATAGGATGTGTTGGATGTGCATATATTACAGGTTAGCTGTAAACCACAAAACAATATGCCAACTGCAATTTTAACAGTGAACACTGAAGAAGAAGAAAGAAGAAGAAAAATAAGAATACCCACTATACCAGGGATATTCAAATGGTGGCCAGATTTCACCAGCTGAGGCCTAGTAAATGGCCCGGGGATCATTGCCAGTTGTGTTAATAATCTTTCAATGCTGGGGCTCCAGCCTCCAGCGTGTGACAATCCCCTGTTTCAGACTTATGGCCCCTGAGTAAACCTAACTAAGTTGCCCTGTACTATACACTACAAATATTTCAAAAGAAAACTGCATCAATTTTTCACAACAACCTCCAGGTTGATCCAGCATAAGAACCAGGTAAAGTTCTGGGAAGCAAAGGTGACTGGCCTGATGGTGACCAAAACACCAAGGACAAGTTGGTCTATAGAAATATGAGTCAAGCATCATAAGCCTGTATGAATTATTTCTTGGAGTTCACTGGTTGTGAACTCTGGTGGAAAGTTCTGGTTGTTCATCCACTTCTGAACCTTAGTCTTTTTTTACAACTTGAGTTTTGCACGCACATTCAATTTACAGATCTGGCTTATTTGTATGCAGACTGTTGTTTGGGTATATTCTTTTTTCCCCTACAAAAGAGCTCCGAAACCCATTTGCAAAATCTTTTGAACAAGCCACTCCAGCAATATCAAAGCGATATTTATGGGGAACCGGACTCAACTGGTGGTGTCAAATTTGTGGCTTCTCAGGGTGACGGGGTTAAAAGGGTGGTTGGCATGTTTCATTGTAGTTTACAGGTAGTCTGCGATATCTGTAACTTTGAGCCTAATATCAGTTTCAACAAACCCGGCATCAATCCTGTTTTATAGCAAACTTGTTAGGGGGATGGTAGATTTTTTATTTTCTCCCCGAAATGGAACCCCCCCCCCCCCCCCCCTCCCTTCCAGAGCGAGAGGTTGACCATGCAAGCGATGCACAGATGGAATATCCGAGGCCTTGAATACCAGCATCTATGTAGCTCTCACCCGATGCCTCTTCACAACCTGACACTGAAAGGCAGACATGGACTAGAGAAGAAGAAGAAGAAGCCATATGCCTGGGAAAACATAAGGGGGAACTTAGCATACTAATGTCATTTACATCAGAATGAAAGACAAAAGAGAAATCTAACCTGAAATCTCCATGCCAGGTTCCAATTCAGCACTGTCAAAGACATCTGAGCCCCAAGAACGCATTCCACTAGAATGCCTTGTTTTATGTTTCTCACTACAGGCCTTACGTGGTGAATGTCTGCTGGAGGTTTGGTTCAAGGCTGTCTGTGATGGTACGCTGGCATAGGCAAGTGGAATATTCAACACTGGCCGAGTCTGAGTTGTGAGACTGCTGTGTGAATTCAGTGTATTTTCTTGATATGATGTTGAGAAAGTGGTTTCTGTACATGAAGTTTGTGGTGAATGAAACTCTGAATATTCTAATTGGGAAGATATCTGGTCACATGATGTGGATGCTCTGTGGATTCTCCTGCGGTGACTGTTATTACAAGATGGCATGGACTGAGATGACACGCGCAGCCATGATGGCAGATCACTGTCAGTTTGGAAAGGTAAACAATTGATTGCACTCTCAGAGACAGCACTGATACTGTGGCCCTGATTTGGAAACTTCTTGGACAAAATGATGCCATCAAGGCCAACAACACTCCAAGGTCTGGAGTCTCCTTTCTGATTTCGTCTTCTGCATGTCTGCTTCCTCAAATGTGGCGAATCAACGATTACAGGAGAGTACGGAGATGATATGATAGTGTGATCAAGGTCTTCACTTCTCATAGAATCATCTACTGAATCTATATTTATGACACTGTTAAATAATGTTTCGTCAGCATCATCTGTTGCAGTGGACAGATCTTCTTTCACAAGGTCACTCTCCAGATGGCTCTCAAATTCAGAATTGTCTTCAGCACTGGCATCACATGAGCTCTCCACTGTGGAGAATGAATCCGTCTGAGTTTGCTTAGATGGAGATTTTGGCGTCTGCTTGTGAGGGCTAGAGTACTTCACTAAATCTTCTGCGTGTTCTATGAGATATTTTATTGAATTCTTCTCTTTGGACTCTACAACATTATTTGACTCTGAGAATCCAGATGCTGGACTAATGCACTCATTTTCTGGAGGATAGTCATACACTGGACTAATGCACTCATTTTCTAGTAAAAACTCATATGTATTTTGATTTGAAGACTTTGTTTGTTTAAAGTATCTGTCACTTACAGAGATAGATGTAGGGTCCAAAATATTCTGTGAATCATCCAAAGTATGTGGACAGTTTCCTGTTTCTTTACATTCATCCTCATCAGTAATGCCCATAGCTTGGTGTGAACTTGACCTAGGTAAAAGCAAATTCTGTCCCTCCAACTTAGGAACATTCTTTGTAGACTTCATTTTGAACTGACTTGTATATTTATCCATCTTCTCACCACCAGAATCTGTTGAGTCTAAATTATCAGCACTTGATCTAGGTAGATTCAAATAAGGTAACTCTAGCTCAGGATCATCCTTTGCTGATTTGATTTTGTGCTGACCTCTGTATTTTTTCATTTTCTCACCACCAGAATCTGTAGTATCTCCATTATCAGTTTTGTCTGTGGAGTCTATATCCACCAGGGTCATGAAGTAGTACTCAGGTCTGGTTGCTACAGAGGGCAAGGTAATCTTCTCTCCTAGAGGACCATCACTGGCAACTTCACACTTCCCTGGAAACTTACACTCAATTCCAATCTGATGATGCAGCACATCATCCTCATCATTGGACAGACTGTCGCTGCTGTAGCCTATATCTTTCACTTCTAGAGTCAGTGGCTCTCCCTCCCCCTCACTGCTGGTTGCTAGAGGTCCTCCCTGATCCTCTGGTTCACTGGGTGGTCCATTGAAAGGAGGAAAATCTCCCATCTTTGACTCTGACTCGCTGATGTTGGCACTGTCTCCACTGCTGAGCTCACATAAAAGTCTCCTTGAGGTCAGACAACTGTGATCATCGTCTTTAGACACTTGATTTTTAGAAAATGCACCTGATTTGTTGATACCTGAATATCTGATGTTGCTGAATGATTCTAAACAATCAGAGACATGTCCTCGCAGTGCCAAAGCTGAAAGAGATTGTGGCCTATTCCTGACTGTGTTGAAATTAGGTAGCTTCTCTTCAGCAAAAGATATGTTTTGGGCAAGGACAGGAAATGACTGTGGATTCTCTGAGTCTCTCTGAGTGTTTGTATTTGACAATGAATCTCCAGTTTTCAAAGAACAGGACAAGTCATCCTGCTCATTGCCAGTCTGAACTTCAAAATTTACATAAGCATTGTAAAGTGTAGCATGAAATACTGGAGTAGCTGGTTTATGTCTATCGGGGATTATTGACCTCAGATCTTCAAGCTGACACTGTGTGTGCAACCTGGCACGATTTGTAGAGTTATCTGGATGGGTGGTGAACAGAAAACCATCATCATCAACCTTAAACGAACTGTATATATCAGTGTTGCTGCTAGAGTTGCTCGGGGAAGACACATTTACAACAGGTAACAAACAGGTAGAAGAGTTCAGGGCAGTCTTATGGCAGCTCTGTAAAAATTAAAATAAAATATAATTCACATTTTAGAATAAAGTTCACAAAGCAGACCCATCTATACTGGTATACAAGGACAACAAAGACATTAGAGTGTACTGCTGCTAAAATTGTCACGTTTAAGAGGATTTGACTATGAAATCTGCATTGCAGTACAAAATGTTTTGACACTGTACAGCTCATAAGGTTACAATAAATAAAGACAAAGAAAACATCCATCTTTATAAAATTAAAATGTGTATGTCCAAACAAAACATTTTTTTGTGTACTGATTTCCATTTGACTTACATCTTTTAACTAGACTATTTTGAATATTTAGTATTCATTATTAGTTCTAGAAGTTTACTAACCCTTAGGCCTTTTCCTAAAATTTCATTAAAATAGAAATGCATCTTTACAAATCTCTGAAACTACAAATACAAAAAAAAAAAAAAAAAATAAAGAAAGAAAGAAAGAAAGAGAAGAAGCAGAAACAATTTGGAGCCATAGTCAGTCTTTATAAATATCCAGAGGGTTGAGCAGATGGACAAACATAAAGTTCACTTCTACATCAAAGTCATCAAATATTTGAACAAAGATGACAAAAACAACAGACTGCACAATTTATTGCCATACTGTGCTGTATTGCATCAGGTGCACACTACAGTAACAATTACATAAATGAAGCAAATAAGCGAATCCTTTATAACTAAAGTACAAATTCAACTACAGTTAAACACCAGGCAGTAAATTCTGACAGAAAATTCTGGTTGTTTATCCACTTCTCAACTTTGATTTTGTTTTAGAATGTGAGTTTTGCATGCACATCCATTTTAGAGATCTGGAAAAATAAAGAAAACCCCACTAATTAATTGACCTTTACAACACAAGGAGGCAGTGGGTTTATTCTTGTCCCTCCACACAATGGAACCCAAGAATTTGAACAGGAACTTTCTTCAGGAAATGCGCTCATCAGTCTGACTATCTCTACCTCATACTTCTGGTATAATTCTCCTTTTCTAAATATGGACTCTTCCTCATACATATGGCAAACTTACACTCCTTCTAGACATAGATTCTTCCTCATACATATGGCATACTTACACCCCTTCTAGACATAGACTCTTCTCATACATATGGCAAACTTACACCCCTTCTAAACATAGACTCTTTCTCATACATTTGGCATACTTACACCCCTTCTAGACATAGACTCTTCCTCATTCTTATTACATACTTACACTCCTTCTAGACATAGACTCTTCCTCATACATATTACATACTTACACCCCTTCTAGACTTAGACTCTTCCTCATACATATGGCATACTTACACCCCTTCTAGACATGCATTCTTCCAGTCGACACTGCCACTCCAAAGACTTCAGCCAGATGCCGTGCCACTGGTGCTGAAGACTGAGGGCAACATGATGAAATGAACTGCTCACTCCGTCTTTCCTAAGGCCATGAGCACTGTCATCAAGTTGTTGACTTAACTGAAGGACAGCACGGACGATCCTGTTATGTGATTCAATGTCTTGCTGTAGTATCTGTTAAAAAAGAATATAAATTGAGATGAAATACCACTGAAGAGGTATGTGGATATGGCAAGAGAAGACACAATAGGAAATAATGACCCAAAAGAATAAATCATTTGATTAAATGGTGGGGGGGGGGGGGGGGGGGGGGGGGGGGGGGGGGGGGGGCTTAAATGGGGGCTTAAAAAAAAAAAAAAAGGGGGGGGGGGGGGGGGCTTGCCTCCATCCTTTTCCAATAAGTTTGTAAGGGAGCTAGTAAGTAGGTAAATAAATTTTACCCTACCAGGAGATCACCCACTGCGATAAACAGCTGGTGACACAAAATACCACCATGCACATAAGGATCACCCATGGAGAGGTCCCAGAAACTGCGTTCATCCGTCAAGTTATTTTACAGCCCCTGGCCAGGGTGGGGCTTCAAAGTAACAAAAATTGCCTCCTACAAGGGGACGACATTTTTAATAGTGTTGTAAGGGAGCCGAGCACTTCCCTTTAACCATGAATACAAATACATTTTAAAGGTATGTGTTTATACATTGAATATTTTCCCAGATATATTTTTTTGTTATCATTCATCACATTATTATTATACATCTGCCTGATTCTGATTCAGCAGTGGGTTTATCTGAACTTTACAAATCAGTAACTGATTTTATTTACTGACTGAGTCTGATTGTTTAATCACCTGACAAGATGGCCCCCAATCAGACTATTACAAACAACCTTGCCATTTACAAACAGCAGAAACAGAGCAAGAACCAGTCACCACAAGCAATGCAAATGCAAAGCACTGTTTAGTATTTAAATACCATTGAACTCTCACCCTATGTTTTAAGTTAGCCCAAAGACAGTGCGCATTTCTGACACTATTTTCTTATAGACAGCTGTTACATTTTTATTATATAAAATTCATAGTTTCCCTCCTTCTGCTCCAAAGTGTTACGTTTTATTTATTTTTTAAAATTAAAATATTGATTATTTTAAGCTTGAGCTCTTTAGAACAAGAAGTTCATGTAATCACAAGTTGGTACCTAGAGTTTGAATTCTTCAATAACGTGTCAAGTAAAAAATGAAACTACAAATCCTTGCAATATAAAATAAATATGATTACAACTAAGAATGTTTTATTTTACTATTAATGGTTTTCCTCCGACGTTTCCCCATTAAGTACTACTGGCATGCAGTTTTGTGGTTTACAGCTAGGCTGCCATATCCATGCCTTTCAGTCTAATACATTTGATTTCATCATCATCATCATGTAGCAGGTCCTTTGCAGAACGTTGCTTTCATCAGTCTGCATGAAAGCAACTCAGTCTCTCGCCAGCTCTTCTACCCCGTCCACTTTCCCAGCCAAGGTCTCACTTAGATTCTATGTCCATGTTTGTGCTGAGCAGCTCTTGCTCCTCTTCCCAGCCACCATGCCTTCTGCTATTTTTTATTCCAATCTGCTGTAGTGCTTGGTATGACAAACAATTTCAGTTTCCAGTATAAGATGTTGTTTTCTAGCCAATCTTCTTTGATGTTCAGAACTTTTAGGGTGTAGGTATTTCTTTTTTTTTTTAAAATTATTTGATAGTATTCCGAGTATCATTCTATAGTCTTTCAGCTCACAGGCCCCTATTTTCTTTCTCAGTGATTGTGAATTAGTCCACACCTCACATCCCTATGTCGAAACAGAGAAGATGCATGCTCTCAAAATTTTGTGATGAGGCACTTTAGCATTTTCACAGGGAATACATCAACGTGGCTGCTTCGGGACACGTCGGTTAAGTGATTTTTGTGTATTCGTGAGCTTTTGTTTGATTTATGTAATGTGCTGATGAAATCTCTGTAGCCGAAATGTTCACTTTACGTCATACTGTGAAACTCGCAGATCTACGTTTTCTTCGGTTTTACATCCCTCTATGATATTCTTACATTTCGGGGGAGAGGTGGTTAATTAGGGGCTAGAGGAGGGCCTTACGATTTTATTAAGTGGGGGGGGGGGGGGGGTTGAGTTCCTGAGCCCCTAGGTTGAGCCATCCCTGGCGTCCCAGGTTATATTTTGCGGACCACAAACAGCAATTACAGGGGCACTTTCCGCGCCAGACAACTTGTAATTAAAAGTAAACACTGCGTGGGATAAAGACAGGAATGTTGACTGACTTATTCTCGACAAATGTTAACTTCTGACGGTATCTGGGTCAAATCTGCAGATATTGGCGCTATTGCCATTGCTTGACCTGAAGCAAAACGGCCAAGGCGGGCTGTGCGTTTTCGAAACCGGTAGTTGTAGCCCAGAGAACCCGTTACAAACTTGCCATACGGTTTGTTTGTTTGTTCATGTCTGGCGGTTCGTATCGACATCCTAGCAGGTCAGTCCGATCCATTCGTGCTCGTCCTTTAAAGCAACAGCCATTACAGTATCTGCATATTCAACGTGCCAGGTAGTAGTAGCAAACACATATCTTTTTCTTTGACCCCAGACCGATATTTGCTTTCTTATCCTCGTTTAATACTCACTTCCTACATGCAGTTCACTGTCTCTTAACTCCTTCGTCTCAAAGTCTCTGTCATATTTTGCACCAATGTGTTTTTGTAATAACTGAACTGAAGCATTATACAATTTATAAAACATAAATCGGGGTTCACGCTGTTACACACACATACATACAAATAGACATACAATTAAACTTCTTGGTACCATGGGAACTGAAACTCTGCACTGACTGCTGAAGATGGGGACGGGTCGCTTATGGGAATATCCCTAATGCTATGATGAAGGTTCTTAACGCAACTCACTGTTGTACCACAAAAGATAAAACATGAAAGGTGGGCGGGTAGCCATGCAGGTAGACAGGTTGTAGTCAGGTTGGTTAGATAGCGGGTAAGCAACAGAAGACATATAGTTGCAAAGCAGACAGGCATGTGGTTATATCCCTATGTCATTTTTTAGGACGTAATTTTTTTGTTATTTGAAGCCCTACTCTGGCTTTTGCCAGGGGCCGCAATATAGGCAGGTCATCATTATGGCCAAATGTCTGAACGCAGTTTATGGGACCTCTCCACGGTGATCCTCATCCGCATGGTGGCACTTTGTGTCATCGGGTGTTTATCGCTTGTGTGATGTCCTGGTGGGGTAGAAATTCAGTCAGTCAGTCAGTCAGGCATGTGGTAGGCAGGTAGGGCAGCTAGTTAACATCAGGGTCTTACTCAGTATCGGCACCTGTTTTTAGTCATCATTCCCCCCCCCCCCTCCCCCCCCCAGTGTTAATGTAATAGATAGATTATAGTTACTTAGTCTTTCATTTTGAGCCTAGGGCGGTGCATGGGGCAGAGGTCATAGCTCTCCATGTCTGGCGGTTCATTGCCACCTGTTTTAGGTCTTGGATGTTCATTATGCCCATGGTTGAGCCTATCCTGATGATGGTTCTACGTTGAGTCTCTGTTGGTCTTTCCTGTTTGCTTTTCTCTTCCGGTGTCCATATGAGGGCTTAGTGCGGGAATCTGGTCTTATCCATTCAGTGCATGGCTGATGTAGTTCCAGCGGCGCTTTGTTATAAAATTAAATACACTATCTTGCTTGGTCTCCTGTCTTATGTGCGTATTGGATCTGAAATCTGTTCAGAGGAGATTCAAAATTCTTCTAAGATATCTGTTCTCAAAATTGTCTAATTTCTTATCTAGAGCTGCTGCTGCTTTCCAATTTTCGCATCCATATAGTTAGTACCGGCACCTTTTACAGCCATTTTGTGGTGAGTGTTCAGGTCGTTTTTTAAAAAAATAGGAAACAAAAGTCCTGGCTAACATCATCAAACTAACGTCCCTTGCAAAATGGCGACGTCTTACTCACAACACATACACACATGCCTTAAAAAGGTTCAAAGACACTAGGTGCAAACTATACCCACCAACAAATCAAGATCCCAGCATGGATCTGTTGTCTTGGACTATTATTACTATTACCCAACTAATCAATGCGGTTAAAGCAGAGAGCTTAACTACTGAGTCACCGGTTCATACAGCAAGTTCTATATCAGTGTTCCTCAACATTTCTACACTCGCGGCCCACCACAATTATTTTGCGGACAAGCTGACAGCTAACCAAAGACAGAAACGTAAACTGTTTTAACCGCCTGGTGCCCTAATATAACCTTTTTGCTCTTTAAGTGGGCTTCCGGGATTCTACTTGTTTTATTCTCATAATCCAGGTGTTAATCCTACATACTGCAGCTATAGACGTATGATTAGGCAGAGAAATTTGGCCGTCCAGCTGGACTTGTCCGTAGCGTCCCCCCCCCCCCCCCATTCTTTTCCGGGCTGTGAAACACTGTAACCTAATCATCATCATGTAGCAGGTCCTTTTGCAGAATGTCGCTGTCATCACAGTCTGCCTGGGGGGGGGGGGGGGGAGGGGGGAAGGGGGGGGGGGGGGGGGGGGGGGGGGGGGGGGGGGGGGAGAGATCGGTCTCTCACCATCCCTCCCTCCCGCTACGTGTACTTTCATATTCAATGAGTCACTTATATTATCTGCCCATCTTCGTGTTGGTCGGCCCCTGAACTTCCTTTCTGGTATCATACCTTCCGTTGTGTTTCTTTCCCAATCAGCCATTGTACTTGATATGACAAATATATTTCAGCTTCCGAGACAGGATGCTGTCCATAAGCCAAACCCTCCTTGTTGTTCAGATCTTTTAAAAAGTCAGTATTTCTTCTATTCTTTGTCCATTGTATTCTGGGAATCTTTATATAACATTTAAAATCAAAAGTCCATATTTTCTTTCTGAAGGATTGCACAGTAATCTAGAAAGGGATTATGTGACTGTTGTACATTGTTCTGTAAAGTCTCACACTTGTAATCACCAAACTCAATGGAGTGACCTTTATTCTTGTCTTTCTTTTGTTACTAAATCCTGCTGCAAGCGAACATCAAACAATCATCTTGTTAAAGTTGTATTACTTGTTTTTGTTGTTGTTGTTGCCTGAAGTTAAAACAGTGTTCCACATACTTGTTAAGATGGGTAAAACCCTTAGTCACGTTATCTGCGGCGCCTTTTAAAAAAGTCGAATAACCCGCGACGACTTTATATTAACATTTGGCAAACAAATTGTTGTACTGGACTACAGCCTTCTACAGATAAATAGAGTCGACCGTGTGCATGACGCGACCTCTATCCCCCTCCCTCCACCTTTTTTAAAAATGACCATAGCTCACCACTGCCTTGCAGACCCATTTGGGGTCGTGAACTACGGTCATATGCCCGTGTTTATTTATAGTAGCCATATGATCTGCTAACTCTCTTTATAGTAGCCATATGATCTGCGAACTCTATAGTAGCTATTTGATTTGCGAACTCTCTTTATAGTAGACATATGATCTGCGAACTCTCTTTATAGTAGCTATGTGATTTGCGAACTCTCTTTATAGTAGACATATGATCTGCGAACTCTATAGTAGCCATACAATTTTGAACTCTATAGTAGACATATGATCTGCGAACTCTCTTTATAGTAGACATATGATCTTCGAACTCTCTTTATAGTAGCCATAAGGTCTGCAAACTCTCTCTATAGTAGCCATAAGAACTTCGAACTCTCTTTATAGTAGCCATAAGATCTGCGAACTCTCTTTATAGTAGACATATGATCTGCAAACTCTCTCTATAGTAGCCATTTGATTTGTGAACTCTCTTTATAGTAGCCATATGATCTGCGAACTTTATAACAGCTAAGTGACCGACATCTCCCTTTATAATAGCTAATTAACCGACGATCTCCTTTTATAATAGTTAATTAATCGACGATCCCCCTTTATAATAGCTAAGAAACCGACGATCTCCCTTTATAATAGTTAAGAAACCGACGATCTCCCTTTATAATATCTCACGTGTGTATATTACATAAGTAACCGGCGACCCCCTTATGCATTACATAAGTAACGGGCGACACCATTATAATAGCTAAGTAACAAGTGATCCTCTTAATAACAGTTAAGTAACCCGAGATCCCTTCGTATAATTTCTAAGTAACCGCCGAACCCCTTGTGTAGTTAAATAACGCGGGACCTAATGTCTATTCTAATCTTGTTTCATTTCCAACAAATGCTAATACAAGTTAGGGAACCGCTAAAGACAGGGAACGAAAGTTAAATGCTACAGAAAATAAACATTTTAGAACACCGGTTAACATTAAAAATGATGATTTCAAGAAAGGTTAGTTGCGTATCCTTTACAGGACGTTGCAGAACCAACCCCAGCACTTTATGACAATTGTGGTTTTTCTAGGCAAATTTATGCCCAATAGGATTTCAAGAAGAGCGAAGCAAAAAGATAAACGTCTGCACAACCGCTGGTATCGACAAGGCCGTTTGAGGGCATACAAATCCTTTGGGTGACCCTCCAGTTACCGAGGCAAACATAAATAAAACAGTCGCCAGTAGCAACATCAATACGAGCCACGGTAGCACACATCAATAACGAGGCGCGGTTCCAGACATCACATTAGGAACGTTCCAGAAGTTAAATGTTTGAACAAGTATACATGTCCGACCACAGTAAAGTCAAAGACCCATTTTACACCAGTAGCACATTGGGCATGTGACAATAAACTAATCTTTTACAAAGCACAACTGGCACTCGAGAGAGATGTAGCAACATCACGCCGGCAGCCTTTACCTCCCTTGACATTACCTGGTTTTTATTATAAGCTGGACAAACCTGGAAGCCAAGGTCACTTTAAAAAATAGATTTGATTCGGATCGTCAACTAATAAAAAGGCGCCATTAGACAGGTTCCTGACATGGGCCGGACTTTTTTTTTTGTGGTAATGACCTTGGTTCCCAGCTGTGAGTGGGTAACAGGTGCAGTCCTGGAAAGTAAAGGCGGCGGGCGTAATGATGACCACATTACCCAATAAGTGCCGTTAACTTCCGGTCAAAATGGACGCTAGGCAGGGGCACTGTTTAGAGCCGAAGCAAATTTTTTGGTTCTGCCGGACGGTGGCCGATGCATTTTTGCTCCATTTGTAGACTGGATATAGTTTCGTCGCCGAGCTTCTGAGTTGAATGCATGGCGTGATACTGTGAGCTGCGGATTTCATTTGGAATGTTTTTTCGACTGTGACCAACGTAGTGGTGTGAATTGTAGATTCAGAAAATGGCGCGGGGCCTGTCGTTGCAATGTCGGTGGTGCCCGTTTGTGATTAAAATTGATGGCGTGGGCAACTGCTGATCTGTTGGTGACATCTGCTACCATCAATGATGAACTGCATTTCTAATGTCGGACTGTTTGTGTTAGCACTTCGGATGGCTACCGTATGCTTTAATGCGTGTGTATACTAGACATGCTGAGACAGCAGTCTGTTAATCTTTCCACAAGGGATTGTGATAAACATTGTGTTTTTCGTTGGTACAGGAGCGGAGTAAAGACGGGGTGACCAGTTTGCTATGAAGCTGAAACTAAGATTACCAGACTACCAGATAAGTGCCGTTTGGTCTACAAAATATAGGTCTAGTCCTATATACCCAACTGAAAGGCGTGGAAAAGGGTCCTTTACTTTTACTTCACTAGCTCACACTGCCTGGTAACCCCATTTGGGGTCGTGACCCAGAGTTTTGAACCCTTGACTTAGTAGTCTTCCCCTGTGTATCATGGCCGCGAAATGTGAACCACTGGCCAGGTAACATGTCTTACAATGCAAGATTTAACTACAAAGTCTGGCTTAGTTGAAATCCCCAAATTAATTGGCTGTTCATTTACTTGCGACCGTTAAAGTAGGTTGTTCCCGCTTAGAGCAATAATCAATATCTGCTACAGCGTTAATCAATGGTTGTTGTAATCAATTTGATTTCCCAAGTTAATCCGTTTCCTTGTTAATAATAGCTGAGGCTTTGTGTACGTGGGCCTGGGGCAGACATTGGCAACCATGACTCCCATTACTTGCTGTCGTCTGATATCTCAAAGACATTATTGTTGCTTATGGTTCATGTATTGCCTAGCCATGAAGGGAGCCGATGTGGTGTAGCCGCTAGACCTCGCCTACGGATCAGAAGGTCGTGGATTCAGGTCATGAGGGAATCGGACTCTCCCCTACCCCCAAAATGACCTTGGCTCCATAATCGATGCAGCTTTAAATGGGGACCAGAAGCAGTCTAGAGAAGTAAAGGCCACCCACATCCCCCACGGAGTGCTGATTGATCTATAAAATATAGGTTCTAACCCTCTACGCATGAAAGAGAATTCTTTACTAGCCATGAAAGCTCTTAAATATAACCTCGCCATTCTCCTAACATCCCCCCTCCCCCTCCCAAAGATTCTGGGGGGAAAACCCTGCTGTACTTCGTCTGAGAGTTTTCTCGCATCTTCCTGCACCTCAGATAGCTGGTTACAATAACCCATTGAGAGTAAAGTTGCCTAGAAAATTTAGACAACAGCACATTCAAGCTGGGGTTGTAAAGTATGTGCAACTATATTTTGTACACTGCTGGTTGGTTCTTTGAGAAGGTGCTTGACACCTGTTGAAAAGACACAGAACTGTCAGCAGACGCGCTGATCAACCATGGTAGGGATAACAATGTGTGGAGAAGCTTACAGTGTTGGTGTAGTTGTAAAACTAATGAAAATAGTCAACCATTAAAGCTAGAAAAGAAGGGAGAGCGAGAGGGTGAGTGATACTGGGAGAAAGTGAGCACTTGATTTAGAGAGAGAGAGAGAGAGAGAGAGAGGGAGGGAGAGGGGGTGGGGGGGGGGAGAGAAGAGAGAGAGAGAGAGAGAGGATGAGAGGAAGAAAGGACAGAAACGGTGGATAAGATACTGGCAGTGAGATAAGATACTAAATCAAATCACGTTGTTATTTACAAGTTACTATTAATTTTAAAAATAGTAATTACTTATAATCGTTATCTAGGTTCATAGTTAATATAAAACGCCTATAATGTTTATCTCGCGCCTTTGTTTTCTTTAAAAGAACGTGTTTTTCATAAATAGTCACTTGACATCCTGCTTAAATATAAATACTACCGTAAATCCGTTTCAAGAATCCACCAAGTCCAAGAATCCACCAAGTCCACGAATCTGTCTGTTAACAAATCTAGCAAACTATGAATACACACATCAATTTACGGAAGTGATTCGGATAGTGATAACGTCACCGTAATTAGAATTGAATCATGTTGTCAGAAAGAGGTAGTGGCGTCACGTCAAGATTGTACCTAAAGAACAAACATTGCTGATGTCGGCTAGTTCAGCGTTCTTCAAAAGTTTTACTCCCGCGGCCCACTGAATCATGGGAAACTTGTTTCATGGCCTACCCGGCAACTACCCCCTCCCCCCCTTCCCAATGCAGATAGCAGTTTATTTGGTAAATTTGATATCAGCAAATAATTTTCAGCTTATACGACAGTTGCTGCTGCTTGGGGATTTGTTTTTAAACACACACATATATGTGGCTGGAGTGGTGTTTCTGATATACGAAGCGCTATAACAACATTCATTCAATTTCTCCGTTTAGTTTCAGTCTTTTCACACATACACGAAGTCCTCAATATGTTAACCCTGTAGCTGGAAAAGAAAAACCACATACCCTACCTCGTTACACGATTTAGCAGAACTTACTAACGGCCCACAAAGACTTGTCTGCGGCCCACGGGTTGAAGTCGATAACCTAGTACTGGTGCAGCATCCCTGCCCGGTGAGGGGTGTAAGGTACACTAGGGTAGTGCTACATTTAGTTGTTTACAGGTGCCGTAATTATAACTTTCTGGTGAGGTGTGTTCTTCGCTGTTAGACTGACATTCAGGGCACTATTCTTCTAGCATCATATATTTGTGGAATTAATCAAGTAACAGAAAGTGTATTGATCGGCACTCATAGAAAGAAGTAGAAAGATAGAAGAACACACTAGACAACATAAAAATCGAAAGCTATAGTTACTGTGCCGGGAATTGAACCTGTCACCTCCAGACGGCGTCTGTGCCACGCCATGTATACAAGTGCACTATCGTACAACTTGAAATCCACAACTATGGAATACAGACAGAATTTATTAATTGTGGAAGACTTTTCTTAACGCGGGCGGATCTTGCAAGTCACACTCGCCATCGCCATGGTATGTTAAGTCCCAATACTCCTCAGAGTGCAATATAACACTATCGTCTGGAAAGAGGAAAATGTGCCAATCGTAATTTAACTGGCGACCCGCAAGCTTTCTAATGATCTTTCTACGCTGGAGATCGGGCCTTTGGCGATTCCTATTTTCAACATTTTTGTCCGTGAGTAAACTTCACCGAATAGCCCTGGTGGGCGGATGGTCAGTTTCAATATTTTGAAGACAATACTACTATTATTATTATTAATTTTACTGAGAGAAATCAGGCTTGTGAAGCAAACACTATTTTTTATAGACAAATCAGGGCTTGATAACGTCACACCAGGGAAAGACAGAGTGAACGCATCCCAGCAACAGAATATGCTGCAGAACTTAAACTCACAAGCTTTTGCTAACGACAATCCTCAGTTTTAAACCTGAACCCAATCATAAACTGAATGTAATTCTAAGCCTAAAATAAGGGGGCTGCGTGGTCTCGATGCATGGTGTCCGCCTTAAGTGCTAGAGGTTCCGGGTTCAATCCCACGTAAGGGCTGAGATTTTTTCACGTGGATGTGGACTAGTAATTCCCCCTGGTCTCTGGGTAGTGAGATCGGATGCCCGTATGTAATGTTGCACACGTTTAAAAATCCCTTGGCAGTTGGAAATCAAAAAGAGTAGCCTGAAGGCTTTGCCCGGGCAAATAAGTATTTCAGGATCCTCGCCTGTGCTACAGAGTCTGTGAACTGTGCTGAACTTCTTCAGACTCAGACTTGAGTTAGAAGAAGAACGGAACACTTATGGGTTACACTCGTGGGCCATGATGTTAATTCGCTGTTCAAAACCTCAAAGCCTAAAATAAAAATAGAAACACAGAAGTTAGCTTCTAGGCAAACAGAGATTACTCTGAATTATCCTATATTTTTATTACTACAACTGAAATAATGATGAGAAAAGTAGGAAACAAGATAAACAATGGGGATTTGTAAAAGGAAAGGGCACAAACAACGCTACTATATACATTTTCAGGATCTATTAGCTAGAACTAAAAAGTATAAATAGGTCTTTACTTATACTCAGGGCCAGATTAAGACTTGATGAGGTCCAAAGCTACCGTTTTAAATGACAACAGCTAATCTCATAAAATATTAAAATATATTAGTTAGTTAGTTAGTTGGGTTATCCTCATTGCACTCCGGACATGTCCATAGGTGCTCAGATCCTCCCCTCAGTATGAACCCCAACGTCCGATGGCTAATAGTACCAGTTCTATGTTGATTAACAAGTCTTCTCGCGTGTCTGGTGTGCGTCTCGTTTTATATATATTAAAATATATATGCCTTTTAAATATATGGACGATGTCAATATAATGTTGTTTATTAAAAGAAATAACAAAGAATGTGTCTGGAAAATCACAGAAATTATACACCTCAAGAGCCAAGTGTGCAGAGCAAAGAATGGGGAACCATGAAGGACCTACTGCTGACATGCGAGTTCATACAGACAACCCACCTGATGGTCTGATCTGAACATACAAACGCAAAGAAGAAGAAGATATAATCATCTAAACGGCCACTCTTGTATATTAATTGTGTGTGTGGGGAATTCTCATTTCCATATCTGTATTTTACCCATAACAAGCAACTACAAAAGGTACAAGATACACAATGTGTATGTAATTTACAGCTTACACTAAGAGTGACTCAGATGATCCAAGTTAATCAAAGGTGGAAGTTAACGTACATTAGGCTGATTAGGGGGTGGTAGATAGGCTGCATGCAGTCGTGGGACCTAGGATGCATGCAGTCGTGGGACCTAGGCTGCACTCTCTCGTGGAACGTAGGTGGGTTGGGGTTAGGGCCAGTTCTAGATGTTTTGGGGTCGTTAAAAGCATCAGAAAGCCGGGAAACCCAGTCTTACCATCCTCTAAAATGTTGGACTGTCCTGTGACATCATCTGGGGTCACATATTATGAAAGAACCGATTATGTTTTCCCTAAAAAAAATTAAAAAATGCTGGGGTGAGGGGTGGGATTTTTTAAATATATTAACAGAAAACTGCATTAGAAATATATTATAAGAAAATTGCATTCTTTTTAAGAAAAAAAAAATGTTTTTTAGGTTCCTGCACATTGGGAGGCTCTAAACTGTAGCTTATTAGCTTATTTTCTATGTGGGATCTGGGGCCCCACTGTGGGGAAAACAAGAATAGACCCACTGTCCGCCCCCTTACCAGCATGTGGTAGAAGTCAACTAATTGCTGTGGCCTCAAGGAATAAACACCTGCACACAAATAAGCCAGTAAAGCAAATAAAATATAAATGAATGTACATGCAAAATGCAGCCCCTGTGTCAAAGTCCAAACTGACGAACAACTATACAGCAGTAAACAAAGAAGAAGAAGAAGAAGAAGAAGAAGATCCAGCTTACAGGTAAAGCCAGCACTGATTATACTTTAAAAACTACACACAAAATGTTGCCAGTGTGAATGAAACAAACAAAAATAACTTGCCTTGACAGCAAACAAAAGATATTAAAAAACAAACAAGCAATGACTTAAAAACATTTCTGAGAATGAAGAAAGGTGTTTGACTAGGATGTGCAATCTCTCTTGTTTCATTTTCACTAAAGGTGAAGTTCTGAGGGGTAGAATTTGCACCAGGACAAATTTCTAATTATTGTAGTTTACATGTTGACCTGCTAAAAACTGGTACATTCAGCACACTGCAGATGATATTAATAATATGCTGAAAGGAAAATAAATACAATTATAATAATATATTTGAAGCAATATACAATTTTTTAAGAAATACTTTAAAAGATGGTTTCTATAACATGGTAAAAGGGGGCATCTTCTGACATAATTATCAGGTGTGGGGGGGGGGGGGCATCAGGCAGGCGGCACCATGAACATGACTTACATCATACTGACAAAATCTACATGGGAGTCTTAGCCACCTCCCCCTCCCCTCATGCAATTTATTTTACCTAAATTTAGGGACCCCCCCCCCCCACCCATTTTGTGCCCATACAATTTTTAGGTTCAGGGGAGAGGGCACAGCTCCCACCCCAATGTTTTCTTCGTGGCGGCGCGCCTGCCATTTACACATTTCTAGCCACTATAAATGTTTTAGCATTAATGTCACGGATATACTAAAATGAACACTGCCTAAACAAAATGTTGCATCATCGTTTTTTCACAAGAAAGAAAGACAAATTGTGGTCAATTAAACATTAAACACCACCATAGTTGTCACGTTACAGAGACGAAAAATATGATAAGAGCCCTCAAAAAAACAAAAACATACAAATTCAAACGTTTTAACCAAACTCTTTTTCAGCTCAGAAAGAACATGGGAAAACAAGCTTTTAAACGAGAACGGAAATATTTGACTCACATCCATAAGGATAAGGTAGATGTAGCCATGTCAAATCTGGCAAATAGCGATACATTAAAAGTTTTCAAACTATGTCTCACTGGCTGTATAATGCGTACTGAATACTGTGTGTATATATTATTTATCCAGAAGCAATATAGACTGGGTTCAGAGTACATTGTCTACACTACAGTACACAGGGCATTATGTTGTGTTAACAATAGTAGATACGGTTTTAATTTATTATTTGTAAACAATAAAATATGTTCTGAATATATTATTATAATAAACATGCCTTAGACATTAGACAAATCATATCGGTATCGTTTACAATAAATAACGTATAACAATTCTAGGATCGCATCAACGTACCACATAGTGCAGACTCGCAGTAATAAATATTCAATTATTATAAAATATATTTACTACAGATCTAGATTTATACACCAAACCAAACACATGTATTACCAGGTCGGTAAATACACGTCAGAAATGTAAAAATCCAAAGATGGAAATGTAAATTCACAGCGACCCAAAAACACGAGTGTGTCCAGGTGGAAGAAATGAACACACAGCGTGGCACTTTCGCACAGGTAGAGAGAAGCCTTTTTGTTGTCATACGGTCCTCGGTGATTCTAGGGCTAGGTACACGTTTAGTATTGATCTGACATCCGACGCTTATCCAACACTTACGGATTGGGGGGGGGGGGGGGGGGGGAATGATCCGCCACGCGTCGGTGACTAAGGGGATGTTTTCAAAAAGCCCTGGTACGGAAGTACTTGATTTGATATCTCTCTCTCTCTCTCTCTCTCTCTCTCTCTCTCTCTCTCTCTCTCTCTCTCTCTCTCTCTCTGTGTGTGTGTGTGTGTGTGTGTGAGTTCTCAGAGTAGGGATAGGGAAGACAAAATTCATTAAAAATAAATAAGACCTGTACGTCTGAACAAGAAAGTTAGGAAGAGAAACAAAGGAGACCTGTACGTCAGACATGAAATTTGGGAAGAGATACACATTTTGGGGGGGGGGGGGGGGGGGCGGGGGGGGGGCGGTTTAGGCGTTGAGGACGCGCTTCGTAATGCCGGGGTGTTGGGTTCTACCCCAGCTGAGGACGATTTGTGTTGCGTTGGTTTCAACAGTGTTACCAAGAGCTGACTGTTCAGAAACAAGGGCAAACTACGGAACGTACAAATCTGCTTTAAAGACCCACACACACAAATGCGGGGGTTGGTTCTGCAACGTCGTGTAAAGGATCATCATCAATCAGCAAGTCGTTTACAGAACGTCGCTCTCTTCACGGCACACCTGAAAGTATCCCTTTTCCTAGCCAGCTCTCTTCACGGCACACCTGAAAGTATCCCTTTCCCTAGCCAGCTCTCTTCACGGCACACCTGAAAGTATCCCTTTTCCTAGCTCTCCGGCCTCGTGTCCTTTTAACGCCAATCCAATGCATCTTCAATGTCTTGTATCCAGCTTTGCGGTGGTCGACCCCTGCCTCGCCTTCCACAAATGGCACCCTCTATCATCGTCTGTTCCAAGCCGCCATGAACGCTTGATATAGCCAAAATACTTCAACTTTCGGGACAGGATGCTGTTTATGAGCCAGTTCTCCTTGTTGTTCAACTCATTCAGAATGTCGATGTTTTTCTTCTTCCTGATCCAAGATTTCTATAACATTTCAATTCAAATGCTCCAATCTTTTTCCGCAGGGACTGAGAGTCCAAGACTCATATCCATAAGTTGACACAGGAGAAATGCCTGGTCTCAAGATTGTTTACTTTAACCAATTTACTAGTGCTTAGCCATAGGTTCTTCATGTTATTTAATCTCTGCATTGCCCATGCAAGTCTTCTTCTGACTTCTTTTGAGCAGTCGCCACTGTTGTTTACTAAAGAGCCCAAGTATTCGAAATCTGATACATTTTCTATTTCTTCTTCGATTGTGATACGTGGTTGGTTGGTGTGCTGTATTTACTGAGGACATACTTGTTTTTAATTTAAAAAAAAAAGATTCACTTCTTCGCTGTGTAAATGATACACAACAAAAAATCTAGCCCTGCCCTAGGGTTACGAATCTATATACTGTCCTCGTTTCGCATTCTATAGTTAGGTATCCAAGAAACAGTTCACACACTAAACGCCCGCGACATTTCATTCAATGAATTATAAATTCATTTAAAAAAAACCACCGCGTCGAAATGTTTCATAATTTGTTTTTCAGTCTTGCTTTCACGAATGAGGCAGGTGGGGGACGCAAACATGTCTAAAATACATCGGGCGTCATCCTGACGCTTCGAGTGTCCAGTCACCGGTGCACATTTTGAGGTTACGCCTACTGCACACAATGGACCTTGTCTAGAAATTGGCCAGCCTGATTCATAATCTTGTGTACTTGAGGGACTTTATGAATAATCGCGTAGATGTAAATCAAAAGTTACAAGTATCAGTTACAGGTATTACGCGCGTTGTCTTTTTATATCGTGGTTTAGTTTCGCCAGATGTCATTTCTAAACACGACTAGACCAGACGGATTATGAAAGGAGGGGAAAATGATACCGCATGATACTTCGTTTTCTTCTCGTTTAGTTTCCTATGCTCAAGTCAGCCCGTCAGGTGGGTTGTCTCTATGAATTCGCGTGTCAGTTGCAGGTTCTGCATGGTTCCTCATTCTTTCTCTGTACACTTGGCTCTTGAGGCCAGGTTTCTCTTCATAGCTTAAGTAGAGTGGGCAGGCCTGCAGAATATGCTCAGGTGTTTGAGGTCCTTTCTGACAGGCACATTGTGGGAAGGGCTGCCAATGGGATTATTTTGAAAAACACATTCGCTAAACAAAAACCCAAGCAATATAGGGACCCCCCCCCCCAAAAAAAAAAAAAAATGTAAAAAAAAAACAAACAAACCCCAGATTGTTAAATTGTACAAAATTTATAGTTACGAAACGAAACATTTACCACTTTTATATAAGGATATATAAATCTTGGTTTTTATATATATATATATATATATATATATATATATATATATATATATATATATATATATATATATATTTCCCTGAGGCGTCAAATAAAAACCCAGATCTGGGGTGTGTGTGTGTGTGTGTGGGGGGGGGGGGGGGGACCCAGCATTGGCAGCCCTGATTGTGGGGGACTGTACAGTATTTATTTTATGCATGTGGTAGCTGAGCCTGCAGTGACCTGTTGGTAGACGGAAAATTATTTTTGTTGCTTTCTGTTAAGTCTGCTGATGGAGGTCTTGTGGAGAAAAACAATTTAACCAGGACGATAGACCAACATGATAGATCCTAAATACTGGTCCATCGAGAAAAAAGTTATAATTTTGGCACCCGTAACGGTTACACCAGCCAGACACATGCAGGCAAGAACTCAAAAGGTTACAGAAAAACGATTCTGCAAACTTTCTGATTGATTTGATTTATTCAGGGGTTGATTCATAACTCTGTCCCCTAGCCTCTTAAGCCCGGTTATTACCCAGCATCGAAAGCCCGGTTACTATCCCATCCCTTAAGCCCGGTTATTACCCAGCCTCTAAAGCCCAGTTACTATCCTATCCCTTAAGCCAGGTTACTATCCAGCCTCTTAGCTCTGTTACTATCCCATCCCTTAAACCCGGTTACTATTCCATCCCTTAAGCCGGGTTACTATCCAGCCTCTTAACCCTGCTTTATATCCAGCTTCTTGAAGCCCCATTATTATTCAGTCACTTAAGCCCGGTTATTACCCAGCCTCTTAACCCTGGTTTTTATCCAACCTCTTAACCCTGGTTTTTATCCAACCTCTTAACCCTGGTTATTATCCAACCTCTAAGCCCGGTTATTATCAACCCTCTTTAATCCCGTTTATTATCCAACCTCTTAAGGCCAGTTATTACCCAGCCTCACGAAGCCCAGTCATTATCCAGCCTCTTGAAACCGGCTATTATCTTACCTCTTAAGCACGGCTATTATCTAACCTCTTAAGCCCGTTATTATCTAACCTCTTAAGCCCGGTTATTATCTAACCCCCTAAGCCCGGTTATTATCTAACCTCTTAAGCCCGGTTATTATCTAACCTCTTAAGCCCGGCTATTATCTAACCTCTTAAGCCCCGTTATTATCTAACCTATTAAGCCCCGTTATTATCTAACCTCTTAAGCCCCGTTATTATCTAACCTATTAAGCCCCGTTATTATCTAACCTCTTAAGCCCCGTTATTATCTAACCTCTTAAGCCCGGCTATTATCTAACCTCTTAAGCCCGGCTATTATCTAACCTCTTAAGCCCGGTTATTATCTAACCTCTTAAGCCCGGCTATTATCTAACCTCTTAAGCCCCGTTATTATCTAACCTCCTAAGCCCCGTTATTATCTAACCTCTTAAGCCCCGTTATTATCTAACCTCTTAAGCCCCGTTATTATCTAACCTCTTAAGCCCCGTTATTATCTAACCTCTTAAGCCCGGCTATTATCTAACCTCTTAAGCCCGGTTATTATCTAACCTCATAAGCCCCGTTATTATCTAACCTCTTAAGCCCCGTTATTATCTAACCTCCTAAGCCCGGTTTTTATCTAACCTCTTAAGCCCGGTTATTATCTAACCTCTTAAGCCCGGTTATTATCTAACCTTTTAAGATCGGTTATTATCTAACCTCTTAAGCCCGGTTATTATCTAACCTCTTAAGATCGGTTATTATCTTACCTCTTAAGCCCGGTTATTATCTAACCTCTTAAGCCCGGTTATTATCTAACCTCTTAAGCCCCGTTATTATCTAACCTCTTAAGCCCGGTTATTATCTAGCCTCTTAAGCCCCGTTATTATCTTACCTCTTAAGCCCGGTTATTATCTAACCTCCTAAGCCCGGCTATTATCTAACCTCTTAAGCCCCGTTATTATCTTACCTCTTAAGCCCCGTTATTATCTAACCTCTTAAACCCGGTTATTATCTAACCTCTTAAACCCGGTTATTATCTAACCTCCTAAGCCCGGCTATTATCTAACCTCCTAAGCCCGGCTATTATCTAACCTCCTAAGCCCGGTTATTATCTAACCTCCTAAGCCCGGTTATTATCTAACCTCTTAAGCCCGGCTATTATCTAACCTCTTAAGCCTGGTTATTATCTAACCTCCTAAGCCTGGTTATTATCTAACCTCTTAAGCCCGGCTATTATCTAACCTCCTAAGCCTGGTTATTATCTAACCTCCTAAGCCCGGCTATTATCTAACCTCCTAAGCCCGGTTATTATCTAACCTCCTAAGCCCGGCTATTATCTAACCTCCTAAGCCCGGTTATTATCTAACCTCCTAAGCCCGGTTATTATCTAACCTCTTAAGCCCGGCTATTATCTAACCTCTTAAGCCTGGTTATTATCTAACCTCTTAAACCCGTTATTATCTAACCTCTTAAGCCCCGTTATTATCTAACCTCTTAAGCCCCGCTATTATCTAACCTCTTAAGCCCCGTTATTATCTAACCTCTTAAGCCCGGCTATTATCTAACCTCCTAAGCCCGGTTATTATCTAACCTCCTAAGCCCGGCTATTATCTAACCTCCTAAGCCCGGTTATTATCTAACCTCCTAAGCCCGGTTATTATCTAACCTCTTAAGCCCGTCTATTATCTAACCTCTTAAACCCGGCTATTATCTAACCTCTTAAGCCTGGTTATTATCTAACCTCTTAAACCCGTTATTATCTAACCTCTTAAGCCCCGTTATTATCTAACCTCTTAAGCCCCGTTATTATCTAACCTCTTAAGCCCCGCTATTATCTAACCTCTTAAGCCCCGTTATTATCTAACCTCTTAAGCCCGGCTATTATCTAACCTCTTAAGCCTGGTTATTATCTAACCTCTTAAGCCCGGCTATTATCTAACCTCTTAGGCCCGGTTATTATCTAACCTCTTAAGCCCGGCTATTATCTAACCTCCTAAGCCCGGTTATTATCTAACCTCTTAAACCCGGTTATTATCTAGCCTCTTAAGCCCCGTTATTATCTAACCTCTTAAACCCGGTTATTATCTAACCTATTAAGCCCCGTTATTATCTAGCCTCTTAAGCCCCGTTATTATCTAGCCTCTTAAGCCCCGTTATTATCTAACCTATTAAGCCCCGTTATTATCTAACCTATTAAGCCCCGTTATTATCTAACCTCTTAAGCCCGGCTATTATCTAACCTATTAAGCCCCGTTATTATCTAACCTCTTAAGCCCCGTTATTATCTAACCTCCTAAGCCCCGTTATTATCTAACCTCTTAAACCCGGTTATTATCTAGCCTCTTAAGCCCCGTTATTATCTAACCTCTTAAACCCGGTTATTATCTAACCTATTAAGCCCCGTTATTATCTAGCCTCTTAAGCCCCGTTATTATCTAGCCTCTTAAGCCCCGTTATTATCTAACCTCTTAAGCCCCGTTATTATCTAACCTATTAAGCCCCGTTATTATCTAACCTCTTAAGCCCCGTTATTATCTAGCCTCTTAAGCCCCGTTATTATCTAACCTATTAAGCCCCGTTATTATCTAACCTATTAAGCCCCGTTATTATCTAACCTCTTAAGCCCGGCTATTATCTAACCTCCTAAGCCCCGTTATTATCTAACCTCTTAAACCCGGTTATTATCTAACCTCTTAAGCCCCGTTATTATCTAACCTCTTAAACCCGGCTATTATCTAGCCTCCTAAGCCCCGTTATTATCTAACCTCCTAAGCTCGGTTATTATCTAACCTCCTAAGCCCGGTTATTATCTAACCTCCTAAGCCCGGTTATTATCTAACCTATTAAGCCCCGTTATTATCTAACCTATTAAGCCCCGTTATTATCTAACCTCTTAAACCCGGTTATTATCTAGCCTCTTAAGCCCCGTTATTATCTAACCTCTTAAGCCCGGTTATTATCTAACCTCTTAAGCCCGGTTATTATCTAACCTCTTAAGCCCGGTTATTATCTAACCTCTTTCGCCCGGTTATTATCAAGCATTTTGTAAATCAGGAAATATCAACAGTGACGTGACCCTGACCTTGTCGCCTCGCTGATTTGCTGTCAGCCTAGCAACCAACGAACGTCTCGTGGCCCTGGCAGCACAGTGACTGGAACGCTCGCCTACCGTCCCAACAGTCCTGTGTTCGCTTCCTTTTCGAGGCCAGATTCATTTTCATATTAGCCAATCTTCCTTGATGTTCAGATCTTTTAAGATGTCAATATTTCTCATCTTCTTTGTCCAAGATACTCTGAGAATCTTTCTATAGCATTTCAGCTCAAAAGCCCCTATTCTATTTCTTAAGGACTGGGAGATGGCCTACGACTCACATCCGTATGTAGCCACAGGGAAGATGCATGCTCTCAAAATTATAATTTTAATCTCCTTGCTGGTGCTTAACCATAGACTTTACAGGCTGTTCAACCTTTGCATTGCTATGGCCATCCTCCTTTTAATTTCTGTCGAACAGTCTCCATTGTTGTTTATTTTAGAGCCTAGATATTCAAAGTTTGTGACACCTTCTTAATTTCTTTATAATTTATTGTTAATTTTGGTTGAGAGCCAGTTTTCAACTACACCAGCTAATATAATAAAACATAAAAACATATGCGCCTTTTAAATAGACGGATGATGGAAAGATACTGTCGATTAATTTTTATTTTTAAAATATGTGTTTTCAAATTCACATAAATTATATTACATACTCCTCTACGATTCACAATGTAAAAAAAAAAATCATTTCAAATATGCTAAAAGAAGTTACATCAGTGCAAAATAATGTTGAGGCCCCTGCGGACTGTGAGGTCCTCCTAAACTGTAGCTAATTTAAATTATGCCTAAATCCAGCACTGTGTTTATAGGATCTGTATCACGTACACAATCCAGCACTGTGTTTATAGGATCTGTATCACGTACACAATCCAGCACTGTGTTTATAGGATCTGTATCACGTACACAATCCAGCACTGTGTTTATGGGACTAGTATCACCTACACAATCCAGCACTGTGTTTATAGGATCTGTATCACGTACACAATCCAGCACTGTGTTTATGGGACCAGTATCACCTACACAATCCAGCACTGTGTTTATAGGATCTGTATCACGTACACAATCCAGCACTGTGTTTATGGGACTAGTATCACCTACACAATCCAGCAATGTGTTTATGGGACCAGTATCACCTACACAATCCAGCACTGTGTTTATAGGATCTGTATCACGTACACAATCCAGCACTGTGTTTATGGGACCAGTATCACCTACACAATCCAGCACTGTGTTTATAGGATCTGTATCACGTACACAATCCAGCACTGTGTTTATGGGACCAGTATCACGTACACAATCCAGCACTGTGTTTATGGGACTAGTATCACGTACACAATCCAGCACTGTGTTTATAGGATCTGTATCACGTACACAATCCAGCACTGTGTTTATGGGACCAGCATCACGTACACAATCCAGCAATGTGTTTATGGGACCTGTATCACGTACACAATCCAGCAATGTGTTTATAAGACTAGTATCACGTACACAATCCAGCACTGTGTTTATGGGACTAGTATCACGTACACAATCCAGCAATGTGTTTATGGGACCAGTATCACGTACACAATCCAGCACTGTGTTTATGGGACCAGTATCACGTACACAATCCAGCAATGTGTTTATGGGACCTGTATCACGTACACAATCCAGCAATGTGTTTATGGGACTAGTATCACGTACACAATCCAGCACTGTGTTTATGGGACCAGTATCACGTACACAATCCATCAATGTGTTTATGGGACTAGTATCACCTACACAATCCAGCACTGTGTTTATAAGACAAGTATCACGTACACAATCCAGCAATGTGTTTATAAGACAAGTATCACGTACACAATCCAGCACTGTGTTTATGGGACCAGTATCATCTACACAATCCAGCACTGTGTTTATAAGACAAGTATCACGTACACAATCCAGCAATGTGTTTATGGGACTAGTATCACGTACACAATCCAGCAATGTGTTTATGGGACCAGTATCACGTACACAATCCAGCACTGTGTTTATGGGACCAGTATCACCTACACAATCCAGCAATGTGTTTATGGGACCTGTATCACCTACACAATCCAGCAATGTGTTTATGGGACTAGTATCACGTACACAATCCAGCACTGTGTTTATGGGACCAGTATCACGTACACAATCCATCAATGTGTTTATGGGACTAGTATCACCTACACAATCCAGCACTGTGTTTATAAGACAAGTATCACGTACACAATCCAGCAATGTGTTTATAAGACAAGTATCACGTACACAATCCAGCACTGTGTTTATGGGACCAGTATCATCTACACAATCCAGCACTGTGTTTATAAGACAAGTATCACGTACACAATCCAGCAATGTGTTTATGGGACCAGTATCACCTACACAATCCAGCAATGTGTTTATGGGACCAGTATCACGTACACAATCCAGCAATGTGTTTATGGGACCAGTATCACCTACACAATCCAGCAATGTGTTTATGGGACCAGTATCACCTACACAATCCAGCAATGTGTTTATGGGACCAGTATCACGTACACAATCCAGCAATGTGTTTATGGGACCAGTATCACCTACACAATCCAGCAATGTGTTTATGGGACCTGTATTACGTACACAATCCAGCAATGTGTTTATGAGACCAGTATCACGTACACAATCCAGCACTGCCTGAAACGGGTTCTCTTACTTGACGATCCACATCCCCCCCCCCCCCCGCCTCCCCCCCCCCCCCCCCCCCGCCCTAATAACGTGTCTATACACACACAAATCTTGACTTTCTATGCCTAATCTACATAATCAGTTATGGTATTCACAAGTTTCTAGAACAGTTAGTTAGTTAGTTAGTTAGTTTTTCCTCTTGTGTCGAGTGCGGCACATAGGGCAGAGGTCGTGACTCTCCATGCACGGCGATCCGTTGCAATCCGTTGTAGGTCTTGGATGTTTGAGTGGCCCATGAGCGAGCCTTCCCTGATGATAGTTCTACGTAGGGTTTCCCTTGGTCTTCCACGAGATCTTTTCCCCTGTGGTGTCCAAATGAGGGCTTGGTAAGGAAGTCTTGATTTATCCATTCTAAGGACGTGGCCGACATAGTTCCAGCGGCGTTTTCGTATAAAATTAGACACATACTCTTGCCTGGATTCTTGCCTTATTTGTGTATTGGTTCGGAAATCTGACCATTTGAAATTTAGTATTCTTCTAAGGCATTTATTTTCAAAACTGTCTAATTTTGTGTCTAGAGTTTTCGTTGATTTCCAACTCTCGCATCCATAGGTTAGTACTGGAATCACACAAGAATTGAAGATCTTGAGTTTTGTGTGTTTGCTAAGTGTCTTTGATTTCCAGATGTTAGACAGTTTATTGAAGGCACTAGATGCCAGTGCTATTCTAAATGATATTTCTGGTGCGGTATCTCCTGTAGATGACATCTTGCTCCCTAGATAAGTGAAACTGTTGACTTTTTCAAGGCTGTTGTTGTTCAGCGTGATATCAACTGAACTGTTGGTAAGGTCTAGAATTTTTGTTTTTTGCGGTGTTAATTTGGAGTCCAATTTGTTCTGAGAAATTCTGGAGTCGATTGATTTTTTCTTGGGCGTCTGTGTGTTCTGAACTCAGGAGTGCTATGTCGTCGGCGAAGTCTAGGTCTTCCAGAATTTTGTCAACCCATGTAATGCCTAAATTTGCGTTATTTATGCACTTGCGCATGACCCAGTCGATTGCTATACCAAAAAGCATCGGCGATAGGACACAGCCTTGCTTCACTCCTGTTTCCACCGGGAACCAGTCAGAATTGCCGGAATCAGTTCTTACACAGCATCGTGTTTCATTATAAAAAGATTTTATGATGTTGATATATTTGATGGGGAAACCATAGATGTTAAGCAATTTCCAGAGTGTTGGACGATGGATACTGTCGAAGGCTTTTTGAAAGTCGACAAAGTTGATCAATAATTTCGACTGGAATTCTGTAGAATCTTCAACAATTATTCTAAGAGTAAAGATGTGGTCTATGCATGACCGCTTGGATCTAAAACCGGCTTGTTCTTCCCTTAATCTTTCATCTATGGATTTTTTCAATCTTTCTAGTAGCATACTACAAAAATAGTTTCCCTGGTATCGAAAGCAGGGTGATGCCTCTCCAGTTGTTACAATCGGATAAATCACCTTTTTTAGGTAATTTGAAGATTACACCATCTTTCCATTGTTGTGGTGGGTATTCGTTTTGCCAGACTTCATCCATCAGCTGGAGCAAATGTTGCAGGGTGTTTTCATCCGCTGCTTTGAGCATTTCCCCTGAGATGTTGTCCTCTCCGGTAGCTTTGTTTATTCTTAATTTTTTAATAGCTGTTTTAATCTCCTCTATTGTGAATGACTCGCTGGAGGCAATTAGTGTTGGTCTAGAACAGTAAATGCGGAAATATCTGAAATATTAATTCATGTAAGTGTTCTATAATAAATAAATATGGCCCTATCTTCTGACTGCGTTACGAAGGCATGCCATAAACCTTCCACCCGAAATACAAACTGGTATTATCTAACGAGACTATATTTAGATTAAAGCCACATACACAATAACTAGATAACACTCAACAGTTTATTTAACTTAGCCTACTCTAAAGGTTCAGAAACATGCAATCTAATACGATATCAACACTCATAGAAATTAGATGCAAGAAGTACAGTGATTTCCTACAGTAATTATGTGACAGTAAAAGTAAAGTAAAGTAAAGATCCCTTTTCACGCCTTAAGCGCATCGGCATATGGGAAGAGCATCCCTTATTTTTACAGACCAATCAGCACTAGGTGGATAATGTGGTCAGCATTACGCGGTCCGTCTTTACTTCCACAGGACAGCCATCCTGGTACCCATTTTAAGCTGGGTCGACCTGCGACGCCCCATACCATGATAAAAATCAACGCAGCCAGCAGTGGGTTTCGATCGCGGTAGGTTAGAATTACGAGTCGGACTCGCAACGCCCAAGCCACAGACGCCGCATAATAATATGGTGGTGTAATTTACAAAAAAGTTAAAATTCGAATTAAAACAATAACTCTTCACTACCCGTGTTTAGGTAGCAGCTGTGGTGTAGTGGCTAGAAGCCCGGTTTGGATCCGAAAGTCGTAGATTCAGGTCCTGACGAAGCCGGAGTTATTCTTCAGAAATAACCTTGACTCTTAGGTCGACCCTGCCTTAAGTGGGTACCAGGTAAAGTCCCGAGAAGTCAAGGCAGTCAGTGTGATAATCATATCGCCCATCGAGTGCCAAATTGTCTATCAAATAGAGGCCTAGCCCCATATACCCAACACGCCTGCAAGTGTGAAAAAGAAGGATATTTTACTTACCTTTGCCTGCCACTTTTCAGATGTCCTACCTGGGGAAAGGGGGTTGTGGGAGCACCCCCTAAGGGAGCGTGAAAAAATGTCAACATGGGCCGGGGCGGGAACAAGCAATTTAAAAAGTGAGTTTCTTTGTACTGGTATTAATCAAGATTTTCAGCTGTAACAGTCGTGAAAAACAAAATAGCACTTCTAGCTTAATATGGAGAGTGATTTTCGTTATCCTTAGCCCACCATCAGCTGAACGGCAAAACACAGTCATCACATTGATATCTAGACATATAATTATCAGTTGTTGGTGATTATTTGTCATTGGACACTTAGAATTATGGGCGTGTTTTTCTCCCAGTTTAAACAGTAATTGTGGTTTTTTTTTTCTGTCTCTCCTCATTTTTAATGCTATTTTAGTAGTGGGGGTGGTGGGGGAGTTGGAAAAGGGGGGGGGGGGGGGGTCCGACTGGCAAAGTCTGTGCAATCGTGTAATCTTGCTATGTTGTCTGGTTTGGTATATCGCAATCACGTGAGGCTGAATTAGCAAGCTACAGTCGGAGCGATAGCTTGCTTGCGTAAAGCAGCACACAGCACGAAACTCCATAGCTGCAGCAACGACTCACAGTGATCCAATCACCTGCAATCGTGAACGCAGCGATGGAATCCTTAATCTAAGGCTCCATTTTCAGATCGCATGACCAACGGCTTTGACGCTTCGCTATGCCGACATAAAAAATGAGGCACGGACTGGGTAATTTTCAAGGTCTCGTGGTGACAGTGTTAGCGTCTGTGGCCTAGGCGTTGCGAACGTGACTCATAATTATGAAATACCCTGATCGGTTGAAGATGTAGACGATTTGGCAGCAGCCCCTTTTTGCTTTGATTCTGACAGCGGTATCGATCAATGATCGGTTTGATTTTAAAACTACATGCACTGGCAAACTACTATACTTGAAAATACTAGCAGAACCGAACAGTCAAGAAATGCTGGCGTTAGTTTTGCAACGTACTGTAAGGATACCACTACTGACTATCTAGGATACAAGAGACTTTCTGCAACCGATTTACCAGACGACAGCATTAACTGAAAATCAGTCAAGCATACCGCAGCACGGACCGGAAATCAATCCGGTCAGCATGACCAAATTTAGGATTCACAGACAGCGTCTGTTTTCTTGATCACCCGTGACGGCTTTGTCTGAGTATTGATCTGAAGGGCTGGGAAACAAAAGCAGAATCCGCTAACAGAGACAATGAACAGGCCAAAGTTACATCTAACAAAGAAAATATTAGGCACTGTTTTGCACTCCTTTAATAAAGACGCAGCGCGACTTAGCGGTTTAGATTGTTTGTTTGTTTTAGTATCCAGAAGCCATGAGTTGTCAACCCTTAAGCTCGGTATTATGGATATCGCAACCTTTCGGCCTTGATTCCATTGTGAATACCGTAAATCTGGGAGAAATGTGGCTTTTCTGCCTACCCCCGGGAGTGAACCCAGAACACAAGAAGTTCGTCACCTGGCCACTGCGCAATACGGTTTAGACAACTACGCTAGAGAGCCGGGCAGTGCTTTAGATAAGATGTCAAGGAAAGATCCCCAGTAAACAGTTTTAGCGTTCGCGTCTAGCGTATTATTTTCTCTATATGGAAGGTTAGCGGCGTCCGTGGCTTAGGCGCTGCAAGCTTGACTCGTAATTCCAACGTACGGCAATCGAAACCCACTGCTGGCTGAGTGGATTTTAATCATGGTATGGGGCATCACAGGTCCACCCAGCCTCCAATGGGTACCAGGATGTATGTCCTGGAGAAGTAAAGACGGCCGGCGTAATGCTGACCACATTACCCACATAGTGCCTATTGGTCTCTAAAATTATGGGTGCTCTTCCCATATGCCCGATGCGCCCAAAAGCGTGAAAAGGTATAGTCACTTTATATTGAAACAAGTGTGAACGAGGGATCACTTCTACTAATGATTGGTAGACTCCTGCTGTACGTGCTTCCCTGTGGAGTTTCTTCTTATTGAAGGTGGGGTAAACATTTTAGGACGTGACGCCACATTCTATGATAAAAATCCACGCCAGCCGACAGTGGGTTTTCATCATGGTAGGTTGGAATTGCGAGTCGAACTCGCAAAGCCTAAGCCACGGACACCACCTTCATAGAAGGTAAATAATTTGAGAACAAAGAAGCTACTTGAAGTATTTAAAGCAGGTAAAAGACCTAGAAGCGTAAAGAGTCATGTTTTGCCGGTCCGCGGGTGTAAAAATGTTGAAGAACACTGCTCTATGCACTTCAGTATAAACGATTTCAGTTTTGAGGAAGCCCTTCTTGAAAATGCCGAGGCAAGTACTTTTGGCGATGTAAAGTGTCAGAAATTACGGCACGAGCTTGAACCCATTTCTCGTTAGCCAGGTTTTTCATTATGACCTGTCAAAAAAGAAATATGAACCTAGGGTTGCGTAACTGTTTCACTCTTTCCCTGTGCTACCGAAGTGACTCTCCAGCGTATGTTAGCTTAAGATATTCTTTACACACCTCGTGACTTATAAGAAAACAATTTGAGAAGCCCAATGACATAATCTCTGAGCAGTAAAGACATCTGGAGGTGCTGAGGGCAGGTTGTGTTTGTCATTTCTGAGGACAACTACGGCAACATGCTGAGGTATGTAACAGGGAAGTTCATCACCATTCACAAAAATTAAAACGACCACAAATGGGCTCACACTACGCCTGGGGCTCAGATTACCTTGAACTGCCACCCAAAATATTTTTGGATCTTGGGGGAAAAAAAAGGGGGGGGGGGTGGTAATAGATAAACCACCTCCCCCTCCCCTAATCATTAGCATAAACTCTTTGCTGAAGGTGACTTATTTTGAGCACCCATCCTATGATTTCAAATGACTTCAAATGGAATAAACAGCGATACCAGCCTACCTTATGATGCAGTCGTTCTAACTTAGAATAACAGTAAACCACTACATTTAAAGTTAGTTGTATGTTGTTTACAAGACGTCACAAACCAGTCCTAGCATTTATTCACTGATTGGTTTTCCTAGGCATTGTTTCGTTCAGTAGTTTGCTACTTAGTTTTTTAAGAAGCGATGCTCGTACCAGAGATCTTTGGTCATGTGATGAGAAAAGGAGCCCTGTAAAATTTCATGACGACTGGAAAGATCACTGGGAGAAGATGTAGAGGCAGACCAAGACAAATAATGGCAGATGGCTTCAGACTGTTGCATGAAGGAATATCATCACTGGAAGTGACCCAGAACACCAAATACCAAGATCTGTGGAGATGTTTGAATGCTTACGCTGGCAAAGCACTTGATGATGATGATGACGTTCATACAGTTGGCAAAATTAACACAAATTGATCTGCCATCAAAGTGCTTAGGCTGACTTGGAAACCATGTTCTAGTGGGACTGTGAAACTCTTCATGTCCAAAACGGCTAGGGTGACCATACGTCCTTCCCACCCTTCCCCTTTATTAAGCTGTGTCAGCTGTCCCATCAGTACTCCCAAAACTCACCAATTGTACCGTTTTATAAAATAAATTCTTAGAATTAGCTCCATAACAGAACACAAACTAATAGCTATATCTGCAGATCTTACTTTTAATGCCTGAAATGTATTGATGGAAATTTTCACTGTAAATTTTTTTTTAAATAGTGCAAGTAATCTTCTTCTTCTTTTTCTTCTTCTTCTTCTTCACGATCACCAGCTGTAAACTCTGGCAGAAAGTTCTGGTTGTTCATCCACTTCTGGACTGCAGTCCTGTTCCAGAACCTGAATGTTGCGTGTGCATGCGTTTTACAGATCTGACTAATTTGTATGCAGACTGCTGGTTCCTTGCCTCTCACGCAGATGCAATCCGACTTCGAAGAAAGCTCCAAATTAGTCGACTCTTACGACATGCTTTTGGGTAGGCATTGAGTCTATTCTTGTTTTTCCTCATAATAGGGCCCCGGAACCCATACGGGGAGTGCAAGTAATGAGGTCTGCAGACTCCTTCCCAGGGATCCCTAATAGGTGCAGCTCATAGTGAGGTTAAGCATTCATGTGTAGGACCTGACTAGAGCGACGTTTTGATGTTTCAGCTTTACATTTATGGAAGCCTCCTTGAATGATGGGCCTGCCCCTGCCTTCCATGGAAGGTTGACTAAATCTGCGTGCAGCTGATCTCAATAGGGTCCTCCAGGGATCATGGGATAATGAAGACACAACATAAATGACGCCACAAATGTCCCACAGTGTCCCAAACAAACTGAAAAGGCTAACCCGGATAACAAATGACACATCTGAAAGGCACACATCTTGCAGCCATGTTGTAAACAGGCACAGTGCATTTACATTACTCACTCAGATAAACGATGAAGAAGAAGTAGTACACCACAACACAATAAATTAAAAAGATAATAATAAAAGAAAGTAAAAAAAAATCACAGTTAAATGCACATACTGAGAGAAAACCAAAATATACATAACACAGTGTACACACAAAGTCTACTATGACGAACCTGATGCTTCTGTAGTTTCTCCACCAGTTCAGCTTGTGTCCAGTCATTGTTGACAGTCAGTGGAACAAGTGCTGCCTCTACTTCAGTCAGCCATTGCTTCAAGGTTGTCAGGTCCTTCTGTAAATCTGCATCGAGGATGGACTTGTAAATATAAACATAACCTATTCCTGTCTGGGGAGTTGTCATGGTGTAACGGCTAAGATGCTTGCCTGTGAATCGGAAGGTCATGGTTCGGGTATTGATGGAGCCAGCAGTTTTTTTTTTTAGAAATGACCTTGGCTCCCTGTTCGACCCAGCTTTGAGTTAGTACCAGGTGCAGTCCTGGGAAATAAAGGCAGCTGGTGTGATGCTGACCACTTCACCCCTAAGTGCTGATTGGTCTCTAAAACATAGGCCACTTCTCTACGTTAGTCTTGTTCCATAAATTGAGTTTTGTGTGCACATCCATTTTCCAGATTTGGCTTATTTGTATGCAGAGTGTTGGTTCCTGACCTCTCAGGAGATGCACTCTGACTTTGAAGAAAACTATCCATAATTAGTCGATTTTTATGACATGTTTGTGGAGGGAAGGGGGAGGGGTGCTTTATGGAACAAAAAAGTGGCCTCAGAACCCACACAGGGACCTCTGGCATATAACAATGAAAACAATATGTAAAGAAAACTCTTGCACTCTCCGGAATAGTCATCCCCTTGTAAGATGCAAATTTAGTTGTTTTGAAGCCCCACTCTGGCTCTTGCCAGGAGCGGCAATATAGGCCAGCCATAAATATGGTCTAATGGCTGAACGCGGTTTCTGGGACCTCTCCACGGTGATCCTCATCCACATGGTGTCTCTTTGTGTCATCGGGTGTTTATCACTTGTGTGATGTCCTGGTGGGGTAAAATGTACTACTACTACTAGGGAGGGAAACATTACTAACCTAAGTCTGTTGCTGTACAGTAATGAAAACCATACAGGTTTCTACGATGTCGATGGACAGGAGTCAGGCTTAAGAGATTTCTTTTTTTTTTTCTGCATTTGCCCTTTAAAGGATTATTGGCATTGTCTTGTGGTTTACAGCTATAATGCGGCCACTTAGCCTTTCGGCCTGGCACATTGAATTTCAGTAAAACACAATTGATTGCCTCTTACAAAATGCTTGTTAGAGTCATTAGATATATTAGAGACGCAGAAGCAGAACGGAGAACTTGAACTGTGTTCCACAGCATTTCAGCCTAACCAAACAACCATACCAGCATTATCTTGTTCAGTCCACCAGGATTACAAACTGCATCAGGATTACAAACTGCATCAGGATTACAAACTGCATCAGGATTACAAACTGCATCAGGATTACAAACTGCATCAGGATTACAAACTGAATCAGGATTACAAACTGCATCAGGATTACAAACTCCATCAGGATTACAAACTCCGATCCCTGTCAGTTTTTCCCTTTCTGGTTGGTACATATAGGATTGACCAAACCTAAGACTTTAAAAAACTAAGCCTAAATGGCAAACCAACAAAATACCACATTCAACATCCACAGAAGTTCAGTCAATCTTCTGTGTGAATGATCTTTCAGAGGATATAAATCAGAACATATCTTTTCATTTTTAAAGTTCTCCACTGCAAAAAGTCCGAGTTCCAAGACCATGTACACAAATTTTTTTTTTTCAGCTTGACCATATTTAATCTGCTGTTAGCTGTCCGAAGCCATCAACAGTCTCCGATTATATTCATGGTCTGGTTCATTTGCGCCACTTGCGTGGCTAATGTTCTATTATTTGCACCATCTCTCTGACTAAATCCTTCATCCTCTCAGTTAGACCGCACATCCCTTACTGATGTACTATTGTGTTTCTTCCTCTTGGGCTGTGCATTTCCTAATTTGGCCAGGCTCCACTGCAGAATCTATCTATCATCTTTTATCCCACCAGGACATAACACAAGCGATAAACACCCGATGACGCAAAGTGCCACCATGTGGATGAGGATCACCCGTGGAGAGGTCACAGAAACCATATTTATGGCCGGGCTATATTGCGGCCCCTGGCAAGAGGAAGAGTAGGACTTCAAATAACGAAAAATTGCAAACACAAAGGGATGACTAGTCTGCAAAAAAAAAAAAAAACGATACCTTCCTTATAAAGCTAATTAACTAAGAGAGACAACTACAAAATACACGCTGTTTCATCTGTTATCACGGAGTTATAACCCTTGTAAACGTCTGCGGCAACGTTTTTTAAAATGTTACTGGCTGATATTTGCAGTCCAGTTAAAACAGAAAACAAATGTTAACAAGTTTAGTGAACACGACTGGCAGGGGAACCTGGCGGCAATGGCCGCTTGAGCTGACCCCCCCCCCCCCACCTTCTCTCGCCAACCATGTAAATAAATTCTTTATTAAAGCATGTATTTATGAATTTCATATAATTTTGAGTGCATGTATTTGTTATTCAGCAGATTATTATTAATATTATTATCATTATGCCCTTAATCAAGGCTTAGGGGCTTTAATATATACACAGTCACGGGTTTTGTCCTTTTTAGGACGAAATTTTTTGTTATTTGAAGCCCCACCCTGGTTTTGCCAGGGGCCGCAATATAGGCAGGCCATAAATATGGCCAATTGTCTGAATGCAGTTTCTAGGACCTCTCCACGGTGATCCTCATCCACATGGTGGCACTTTGTGTCATCGGGTGTTTATCGCTTGTGTGATGTCCTGGTGGGGTAGAAAGTCAGTCAGTCAGTCAGTTAGGGGCTTAGTTCTTTTTAAGACCTCCTCTTAAAATCTTTTAAGGGTTCTAAATAAGCATCCCCCCTACCGAACTGCCTATGTTTTCTTTGTGTCGACATCTGTTTTCTGGTACCAATTAGAGGCTGGATCAACTTGGGAAAATAAGCCAATTTTGTTGGCACCTCTCTATATTTCCTGACCATAGTGTTATCTTATGCTGGAGGTTTGAGAGGGCAGTGGGAATCACAACCCTAGATGAAGAATATGACTAGCAAGATCCGCCTGCATTAAAACAAGTCTTGCACAATCTGAGCATGAGATTCAGGACCATTGTTATCATCACTTGTGTCTGAAGTGATTTTTCTCAGAGCTCAGCTCTCATCCTTACTGCAATCTTTGTTGTCCTTTATTCTCATTCCCCTCCTGATTTCCCCATCCACACTATACGGCCCTTTGTTCCCATAAATCTACCTCAGTATCTGTATCATTCATGTCCCACTTGCACACATGTTTTAGAGGCCAGCCTGGGCGTCTACCTATCTGTAATTCATCATCAAGAATGTTCTTAGTGAATCTACCATCCTACATTCCCCAAGTGTGACCCAGCCAACTGAGCCTTCAGTAACTGAGCACTGAGACAACAGTTTGACATCTCTTTCCAATTTAAGACATTCATAACATTAGCCAGAAGACAAGCCCAACCTTTCTTCATAGCTTCAGGGTTGCGCAAGTGAAAGCTAGTGTTGACTGCTTGCTCCAGATCCACCCACTGTACGTCCAATGCCGCCATTCTTTCTTTAATCTCATCGGCAACTTTAGGGCAAAACATCACAAGTTGGCTTGAATAGTCTTCGAGAACCTGTCGGCGAGAAGATCGCTCCAGCATTTCCTCATGGTAACTCTGGAATAATGGTAAGTAAGAAAGATCTAGAAACTGGAAACAAACGCCTGCTAGGGAAGGCAAGAAAATATATAAAGTAAAACATTTAAGCTACAGTTAAAGATTCAGAACTCTTATTTTTCATTTTCACCTGTTCTTTGCTTCTGTTCGCATCAAATCGGTCTTCTTGGTAAAATCCATGGTGTGTGGAGTTGACCGTCATACCAGATTATCAGTTGTGCTACTCCCATGAACCATACACGTCAGCAGCAAGTCTTTGAGGGTTCCCAAAAGTTTGTCCTGGATCGGGGGGGGGGGGGGGGGGGGGGGGTGGCGCTTCGTGGACTCAAAGCATGGTGTCCGCCTCGAGTGCTAGAGGTTCCGGGTTCAGTACCCAGTAAGGGCTGGGATTTTTTGACGTGATCTTGACTTCTAGTAATTCCCCCTGGTCTCTGGGTAGTGGATCAGAGGCCCGAGTGCATTGTTGAGCACGTAAAAAACCCCTTGGCAGTTGGAAATCGAAAAGAGTAACCTAACGGCGCTGCCCGGGCAAAATTTTGAGTTAAAAATCTACCTAAAGTATTTCAGGATCCTCGCCGGGCTACAGAGCCTGTGCACTGTGCTGAGCTTCTTCGGACTCATTGAGTTAGAAGAAGAACGGAGCACTTATAGGTTACTACCCTTATGCGATGATGTTGATCCGTTGTTCAAAACCTTTTCTGGAAACCTCTTTCCTCTGGCCAATAATTGTTAATACAGGTGCGTTACCATACCTTTATGCCAGACTCTGTGACATCTATTTTGTCCCACCTCTATCCCTCCCCCTTTTACCAACTTTTCTGTTGTCACGACGTTCTCTAATTTAATTTCCCCCTTTCGTGATCAAGTGACGATGAATTTGCCCTTGAACACATATGTCTGCCCGCGAGTGTCTTAGTAGCCTATGAAGAAATCCCACCCTATGGCTTAGTTTATTTATTTTTTGTTTCAAAGTTTTACCCCTTCAGATTTGCATTCTCGAGGAGTAGCAACTCAAGGATGAGAATCAATCAGCCACATAACACGTTCAACCGTGAAGCTTTATAGCAGTTATACTGGGGCACCACAAAACGTTTATAAAATAACACGTAGACAGGAACGGCTGGGTTTTATTTTTAGTATGTTCTATCTCTGTCGTGTAAAATACCAACCCACACGAGAAGTAGAACTAGACTGCGCCAGAATACCACAATCATGAACGACAAAATTAACGTTGTAGCTATAAAGCCGTTTTAACCCATGATAGACAAAGCCTTCTTTTCGTTTCAGTTGTTCAAACTCGTACACATGATTTGGGAAAGTCGCATTTTCATTTCTTGACCAACCTTCCGAGGAGAGGCTGATCGAAAGATTAAGAGCGCCGGACTCTCATGCAGGAGGCACAGGTTCAACAGAACCCTCGGTAAATTCATAGATTTGTTTCTTTCTGCCAGGACAGGCCATTTTACTGTTCTGAACAAAATTGGGTGAAATAATGACAAGATCTAGAGCAAGAGGCAGACCGAGAGTAGATGGATAACAAGATAGTTCTTTACGTGCACACTGGCCCCTAATGAGAAGAGAGACATGTGGACAAGACAAGAGACAAAATATCGTGTAACAACATTGGAGAAGATCAAGTGGAAAACAGGTGTACGGGGTAGGCAGACCAAGAGAGACGATGCTGGATGGGCTGAAATGAGAGCATGGAGAGATATAATCAAGAGGCTGTTCCAGGCAACCAAAGATCGTGATCTGTGGAGATGCATGAACGCTTACGCTAGTTGGCAGGGCACATGATGATGATGAGTGATGTGCGTCCCCAGCCACTAGGACCAATCGGTCAACACCAGATCCGCTTTCGTCCATTCACTAAAAGTGGGTCAACAGCTCCGAGTGGGTCGATCAATACTGTGTCCTAGAAACATCATCATTCTTGAGGATGTGTCACCAACGCCTAGTTGTTTCTTCCACTTATTTGCTGTTCACCAGCTTCTTCATTTCTAACGATACAGGACATCTCGTGTTCTGAGCTTTGAGACAACTCTCTCTCTCTCTCTCTCTCTCTCTCTCGCTATGTTTGTGTGTGGGGGAGGGTTGTTGTATGTTTGTGTGTGGGGGAGGGGTGGTTTGAGGGGGGAAAGGAGAGATTGAGCAAGAGGGAAAAGGGATGTAACATTAATCTTCTTCTGTTTTTCTCTCCCACAAGCTTATCCCCCTCTTCTTAATTTATATGAAAGCTCTCAAAAATTGTGTAGACCAAGCCCTTCGTTCGTGACTGGTTTTTACAGGCACGTTTTCAACGTAATGAAGCAATCAGTCTCAGGCCTAGAATTAACTATGATTGCCTCCTGTAACATGCAGGGTAGATTTCAGTGTTTGTTATTAATTGGTCAGGCAACAACACATTTCACCTTACTTCTGCTTCTACTACTCTAACTAGAGGCCAGCAGAATGAATGACAATTAGTTGACTCGATAGCCCTTATTCGTGTTTAAAACAAAATTTAGTGCCCAGTCCTTGCTCCATGACGCACAGGTAACCAAGCAACTCTCACTAACTAAACAAACTGGCAAGTTACTTGCCACCTGCTGACCGACCAGCGTTACAATGTTGCCAGATAATAGATACATTTTGCTTGTTTGCAGTGCTTTCTTTTCTGGCGATACACAGTATCAGCCCATTTTTTGGGGCGCATGTTTTTCACGTTGTTTCAAGTTTATATAGACCATTTGTCGTTAGTACCCGTACCTTTTCTTTTAGATATTTTATGATGAGTATCGACAACTATTTTCTCTTGGAACAAACATACTCTTCTTGTTTGGGTGACATGCCTAACCTTGTGAATTGGGGTTTTATCACAATATAAGTCACAAGTTAATAATCCACTCTGTGTGTCTGTGTGTGTGACAGTGTGTATATGTGTAGCAATAACACAACGTGCACGTGTTTAGCAATAGCACAATGTGTCAGATGGGCCAAATGCTTGAAAATTGCCCTTTCCTTGGGCAAACAATGTTTGTCGTATTGTCCCATCGAGCAGAAAGCCGCTGTTTTCTAATTTCCACAAATATGATATCCTATTTGGGCGTTCCACACTTCAAACGGAATCGTAAACAAATGAAGTCAGCGCCTAATACACATAGGGTGAAAGAAGATCATGTTTAAGAACAATCAATGGATGTGACTGACTCCCGTGAATCAACCCGGATTGAGTGGCTGTGAATAACTGCAGCTGTTGTGTTGTATGGAGCAGCTAGAATCTCTCACACAGGAGATCCGGAATCGGAAAAAATAGGGATTTAAAACAAATGCTGATAAAACTGCTAGCATGGTATTAAACTTTAGGAATCAACTTTTTGAACCCAGTGACCCTTGAACATGTCTACAACTGTTATCCAAAACCCGAATGGACACACGTTTACACCGATGGATCATTGGAGGCAGCAGACAAAAATGAAGCAGCTGGATCGGTCATCATGCTGCAAGATGGGTCCACAGTAGAAACGTCATGCGCCTCCAGAAAACTCTCATCAAACTTCAGAGCAGAGCAGCAAGCAATTATTGATTCAGCCAAAGTGCGTGGGAAAAGGAAAATTAAAAACAGCAAAATTGTTTTCCTTTGTGACTGCATGTCAGTCCTCCAGACGACTCATAGGGATCCACGAGATAACATGGAAAGAGAACTGATCCGTCAGCTAAACAGACTCACAGAAAACAATCAAATTGTTCTCCAGTGGATCCTGGCTCACTGCGGCATACCAGGAAATGAGTTAGCAGACAGACTTGCAAAAAATGGAACAAAGAAGAAACAACACGCCCATTTATTGTCATTACCAGAAATCAGAACACTTATCAAAGGAAAATACCAGGGATTGTGAAGAGAACAAACCAACAGTAAACATCCACAAGACCCCATCAGCAGACTCAACAGAAAGCAACATACAACAATTTTCCGTCTACGAACAGGACACTGCAGGCTCAACTACAATCATCATCAGGTGCCTTGCCGACTGGCGTGGACGATCATGCCTCTCCACAATCTGTGATCTCCTGCAGCATGTATCAGTTCATGTGCCGACACACCTCCATGCCACGCAACAAGACTGTCGAGAATCTTCTCTCGTTGTCTTCCTCTTTCTCTCCTTCCACATATCTTTCCAGTGGTCACAACATGTTCTATTTTCCCTCTTCTCATAACATGGCCGAAAAATTATGACTGTCTCCTTCTGATGTCTGTGATAAGTTTTTTTCGGGCTCCCGCCTCTTTTAAAACCTCTTGGTTGCTCTTTTTGGCCGTCCAATGTATTCTAAGCATTTTTCTGTAAACCACATCTCCGAGGCCTCCAGAAATTGTTTGGCCTACCTACCAATTGTCCAGGATTCACAGCCATATGTTAAAACTGGATGTATGTAGCAAGCAAGAATTCTTTTTCTAACTCTCAATGACAAAGATATATTGCACAAGATGTTTTTCATTTTATAAAATGCAGTTTTTGCCTGTCCAATTCTGTTTCTTATCTCAGTTATGCATCTTCCATCTGATGTTATCCATGTGCCCAGATACCTAAATTTCTGTACTTGTCCTAAAATAACACCATCAACTTTAATTACACACTTAGAAACTTAGAAATCGTCACCCAGCTTCTGAGTTGAGTGCATGGTGTGACACTGTGTTTTTCGTTGGCACAGGAGCGGAGCAACAATGGGGTGACCCGTTTGCTATGATGCTGAAACTAGGATTACCAGATTAGGATTACTTAGGAATAATTCGTTTCTTTGATACCACCATTACTTCTGTCTTCCCATTATTCAAACTGAGGCCCATTCTTCCACTTTCTAACACCACAATGTCTATCATTTCCTGTAGTTCTTTCTGACTTGTTGCTATCAAGACTGTGTCATCAGCATAACGTAAATTGTTTATATTGTGCCCACCAACCACAATTCCGGGCATACAAATTAAAGCTCTCATTATATATTCACTGTATATCGAAAACAAATCAGGTGACAGTACACATCCTTGTCGTACGCCCCTCTTTATGCTTTGAAATGTACCTAAATAGTTGTTAATTCTTATAGCTGCTGTTTGCTGCCAATACATATTCTTTATTATTTATAGATCTTTCCCATCAATGTTTAATTTTTCTAACAGTCTGATTACTTCTTCATGCTTCACACAGTCAAATGCTTTTGTATAGTCTATGAAGCATATGTACAAATCAGTCTTTACTTCTATAGCTCTTTCTGACAATGTCCTTAGGATGTATATGGCATTGTTTGTACCCTTTCCTTCTACAACTACCACATGCATAAAATAAAGATTGTACAGTCCCCGCAGTGTGCCTGTCAAACACGACCCCAAACACCTGAGAACATTTTGCAGACCTGCCCACTCTACATGTAACTTCGAAAAGACACCTGGCCTCAAGAGCAAAGTGTGCAGAGCAAGCTATGGGGAACCATGCAGGACCTGCAGCTGACATGCGAGTTCATAGAGGCAACCCACCTGATGGTCTGATCTGAGCATACGAAACCGAACGCAAAGAAGAAGAAGAAGAACCCAGTGAAACTAGAATCCAAATCAATGGTAGAACAAAACAAAGGAAAACAAACACAAAGTTCCTAGGTGTGACACGGACGAACAAATGACCTGAAACAAGCACATCGATGAACTAGTACTAAAGTGCAAATAGTACAATAATATTGAGAATGATTAAAGGAAATAGATGGGGAGCACACCAAATCACCCTACTGCAATTCTACAAAGCATGCGTGAGGGGTAAATTGGAATACGGAAGTGTAGTTTATGATTCAGCATCAGAGGTCAGCAAAAGTAAGCTTGATAGCATTCAGTGTCAAGCACTGACAGCCATTATGGGTGCTGGCAAAGGAACAGGAAAGGAGGCAATGGGAGTTGCACTAGGCATCACACCACTCAACCTCAGAAAGAAGCACACTATGCCAACTGAGCTTTAAAGTGTTCAGACACCAAATGAACTACTTGTTACTTAATAATCGTCAGGTTCACGTGGTGAACTTTAAGTTATGTGTGCACACATGTTATACAGACCTCTCTTATTTGTAAGCAGACTATTGATTCCTTGCCTCTCAGGCAATACTCATATTTAGTCAATTTTTTAGTGCTTATGTTAAAGAATAGTTGAAAGAAGGCAGAAAGACAATTTATAAATAAAGTTTTAAAAACAACACCTTAAGACAAACAGAGGAATTTAAGTATTTGGGAGCAATTTTCACATCTAATGGAAAACTGAACAGAGAAATTAGCTCAAGATGTGTCAAAGGAATGCGACAACTCTCTTCCCTGTTGACACAAAAGCAAATATCCCAGAGTACTAAAGTGAATCTTATCAGAACTATTTTGTTGCCAACACTATGCTATCAGTGCCAATCGTGGACACTTACATCCTCCAATGAACGTAAAATTGTGACAACAGAGATGAAATGCCTTAAAAGAGCTGCGGGAGTTTCAAGGAAAGACATAACACGAAATCACAAAATCAGACGAATGCTAGGAATAAACCTGTAAGGAGAAGACAAAGAAGTACTTTGTAGGGTAATGGGAGATGAGACCAATCTGTATATCAGAGCTAGCATTTGCAGACGATGCAGCCCTGATAGCTAAATCAGAGGCACACCTTCAGTCGAACTTGCTTGTCTGGATGGAAGAGCTTGAAAGGAGAGGGACGATCATCAGTATCTCTAAAACTAAAACCATAGTGATCTCAAGAGAGCAGAAGAAACACCAGATCATGATGGTACAGTATGCATTGGAGCAGGTTAACCAGTTCAAATACCTTGGAGTTGTATTAGACTGAAATAGAGGTATTAGGAATGAGCTGGCTACATGAAAAGCAGCTGCCGGGAGACTTTTCTAGGCCATAAACTGAGGGTTTCTTAGCAAAATAGAAGTACTATCTGCCACAGTGAGCCACACTAAAATGATACAACAGGTATAGAGCAAATGGAAGACCTCAGAAAAGATGGTGTAATGGCATTAAGAACAGCCTTACAGAAATGAACATCAGTCTTAATAGTGCTCGACAGAGCTCATCAACAAATGTTACATCTCCCCCGATACTTTGATGAGGTACAAGGTGGAAGAGAAAAAGAATAAGAAGAAGTTAAAGAAGGGAAAAAAAAAGGAGGGTGGCAGTTAGTCTATTTTTTTGTTTCCCGACACTGGGATCCCAGAACCAACACAGGGACCCACCAAAAAAAAAAGGTGCGAGATTAGCCAGCCCCCCCCCCCCCCCCCCCCCCCCCCCCAAAAAAAAAAATCGATGTTACTTTTTTGAAGTAAACATTTATAATATGTTATTTCTGATACATTATTATACAGTTTTTGCCACTCAGCACATAATATTAGTAGCAGCAGTAATAATAATGATCTCTCTTTTAACACAGCAATTAAACAAAATTTGAGCCTTCCCTTGGCAAAGAAATTGTAAGGGGTTTGAAATTACGCCCCAATTGTTTTCTTTTTGCTTCTGTGCCCCAGCCCTACAAATGGTTTGAATCTCTATCCCCTGTTTTGGTGGGAACTCTGAACAGATCCATAGGTTATCTGATCTCTTTAGTAGCTCCACAAGAGCAAAATGACTGATTACGTCCATTCTGTGCAAAATGACTGCTCCAGATTGCAGCCTCATGTCCACCAGCCTGGACAGGGATACTAAGTCCCGCTTGTTGTCCTGATCTTCTTTGCAATATGCATCTCCCATGGCACCAATAACATAGCTCCTGGCCAGTGCTGGGCCAGTCATGGTAACTGCCTGGTCTGCCAGATAATCTGATTGTCTGGAACACCCGCATAACCTTGTACAAAGACAAAGGTTAGGCAAGTTTTGTGTGATGCATTTAATGAGAGAATCCACTGTTGTCTAATGAAACTGGCCTGGATTTTCTTGAGGATTATCAATGAATCGTTTGGCGTGAATCAAGGACAGCAATATGAAACAGTCAACATCAGCAGCTAAAGTGTTACAGCAGACAGCAGTTTGCATGAAAACAGGCAACATGAAATAACAGCCAACATCAAAGAGCAGCCATAAAATAATAGCCAACAGAAAACAATAGCCAACAGAAAACAACAGCCAACAGAAAGAATAGCAATAGAAAACAACAGAAAACAGTGACGAATATCAAACAAACACCTGACAGAAAACTTTGAACAGCAGCCAATAGAAATATGAAACTGTGAGCAACATCAAACAACAACCAACATCAAACAACAGCCAACATCAAATAAGAGCCAACATCGAACATCAGCCAACATCAAACAACAGCCAACATCAAACATCAGCCAACATCAAATAAGAGCCAACATCAAACAACAGCCAACATCAAACAACAGCCAACATCAAACATCAGCCAACATCAAATAAGAGCCAACATCAAACAACAGCCAACATCAAACAACAGCCAACATCAAACATCAGCCAACATCAAATAAGAGCCAACATCAAACAACAGCCAATATCAAACAACAGCCAACATCAAACATCAGCCAAATTCAAATAAGAGCCAACATCAAACAACAGCCAATATCAAACAACAGCCAACATCAAACATCAGCCAATATCAAACAACAGTCAACATCAAACATCAGCCAACATCAAACATCAGCCAACATCAAATAAGAGCCAACATCAAACAACAGCCAATATCAAACAACAGCCAACATCAAACAACAGTCAACATCAAACAACAGCTAACATCAAACATCAGCCAACATCAAACATCAGCCAACATCAAACATCAGCCAATATCAAACAACAGTCAACATCAAACAACAGCCAACATCAAACATCAGCCAACATCAAATAAGAGCCAACATCAAACAACAGCCAACATCAAACATCAGCCAACATCAAATAAGAGCCAACATCAAACATCAGCCAATATCAAACAACAGCCAACATCAAACATCAGCCAACATCAAACATCAGCCAACATCAAATAAGAGCCAACATCAAACAACAGCCAATATCAAACAACAGTCAACATCAAACATCAGCCAACATCAAACATCAGCCAACATCAAATAAGAGCCAACATCAAACAACAGCCAATATCAAACAACAGCCAACATCAAACAACAGTCAACATCAAACAACAGCCAACATCAAACATCAGCCAACATCAAACATCAGCCAACATCAAACATCAGCCAATATCAAACAACAGTCAACATCAAACAACAGCCAACATCAAATAACAGCCAATATCAAACAACAGTCAACATCAAACAACAGCCAACATCAAACATCAGCCAATATCAAATAAGAGCCAACATCAAACAACAGCCAATATCAAACAACAGCCAACATCAAACAACAGTCAACATCAAACATCAGCCAACAACAAATAAGAGCCAACATCAAACAACAGTCAACATCAAACAACAGTCAACATCAAACAACAGTCAACATCAAACAACAGTCAACATCAAACAACAGTCAACATCAAACAACAGCCAACATCAAACATCAGCCAACATCAAATAAGAGCCAACATCAAACAACAGCCAATATCAAACAACAGCCAACATCAAACATCAGCCAACATCAAATAAGTGCCAACATCAAACAACAGCCAATATCAAACAACAGCCAACATCAAACATCAGCCAACATCAAATAAGAGCCAACATCAAACAACAGTCAACATCAAACAACAGTCAACATCAAACAACAGTCAACATCAAACAACAGCCAACATCAAACATCAGCCAACATCAAATAAGAGCCAACATCAAACAACAGCCAATATCAAACAACAGCCAACATCAAACATCAGCCAACATCAAATAAGAGCCAACATCAAACAACAGTCAACATCAAACAACAGCCAACATCAAACATCAGCCAACATCAAATAAGAGCCAACATCAAACAACAGTCAACATCAAACAACAGCCAACATCAAACATCAGCCAACATCAAATAAGAGTCAACATCAAACAACAGTCAACATCAAACAACAGTCAACATCAAACAACAGTCAACATCAAACAACAGTCAACATCAAACAAATGCCACTGACCAGGTGAAGATATTTCTCTGACAAGCAGGCAATATCTCTGTGAGTTATCTCCTTAACCTGTTTCAGCCAATCAGTGAGCTCCTTGTACTGCTGCAGGAACTCCACCAATGAAACAGAAGGTGTGCCAAGTAAATCATTATCACTGCCCAAATGATAATGATCCTCATTTGATTTCTGAGAACAAACATTATAACAGAAAATAAAGTTTAAATTTGTCAAAGGAAACATTAACTTTTTGACTCCCAAGGAATGCATCACACGTTCATAGATTCCTACCTAGAAGCCCAACGAGCACAAGATGCGCTGATTTTACGTCTTTCTTGACTACCCCTTGGGCCTGTGATGCTAAACCCCCTGGGACTCAAAAAGTTAAAAGAGAATAAATTCTAGTGTTGTAGATTAAAAGTGATTAAAGGTGTAAAGATCTGCTTCAAAGGTTGGGTTTTTATCCCATATTTCTAACAGCCAAAATGAAGAAAATGATTCAGCTATGATGGACAAATTATACTGATTAACTTTACTGTAATTCAGAAGTTCAGTTGTTTGCACAGGGATGTAATATTAACACACAGATTCCCTGTATGGGTTCTGGGGCCCCTTTGTCATAAGAGTCATCTCATTGACAGCTTCCTTCGAAGTCAGAGTGCGTCTGCCTGAGAGGCAAGGAACCAACAGTCTGTATACAAATAAGCCAGATCTGTAAAACTGATACACATGCAAAACTTAGGTTCTGGAACAATGCTAAAGTCCAGACATGGATGAACAACCAGGACTTTCTGTGGGAGTTTACAGCCGAGGAATGCAAACAACACATAAAAGCATGAGCAGTTGTTGTTTATTTCCCATATGGATTCAGAGTCCCCATGAGTGGGAGAGGGGGGGGGGGGGGGGGGGAGAGTAGACCAACACCCCATTAACAAGCATGTATATGTCCCCCAAGAAGCATACCATAAAAGGTAACTAATTAGGGGCTTGCTGAAACCGAATGTGCTGGGTCAAAAGGCACACATATCACAGCCTAACTGTAAACCACAACATTACGCACCAACTGCAATTTTAAAGGTGAACACAAAGAAGAAATTCTGAGTATGGTGCAAGTTTTCTTCAGTAACAGCATGTATCCTTGTGTCACCATTGTGAAACATAATGTTGGATTTAGCAATGTTATATTTGCTTTGTTTAACCCACATTGAATGTAAAAATTCTTTTTCTCATCTCTAATGGCATGGATTATTGCATAAAATATTCTTTATTTGATAAAATTCAGTTTTGGGCTGTCCTATTCTGTTCTTTATCTCTGTGATAATCTTCTATTGGATGTTATCCATGTGCCTAGATACTTAGATTTCTATACTCATCCTTAACACATGCGAAACAATTTCCTGAGGCCCTCGGAGATATGGTTTTACAGAAGAATCCTTAAAACACCTTGGATAGCAACAACAACAAAACAAAACAAAAAAGCGAACCAAGTGTTTTGAAAAAGGTGAGAGTTTGAATACAAAAATATCACAGACAGGATAAAAAGATAAGTCATCATTTTTTTGGGTCATGTTACGAGAAAAAGGAAAATGGTATCTGTTGAGACAACTGGAAAGATCTATAGAAAAAAGAGACGGAAGAAGACAATGCAAGGCAATTCTTGACTGCCTTTTGACATGGTATAGAGGGGGGGACAACACATGAACTGATACATGCTGTTAAAGTTCGCAGACTGTGGAGAGGAATGATCACCCACATCAGTCAGCAAGGCACTTGATGATGATGACGATAACTACATGTACATGCCTAATAAATTATATTTTAAGAAAAAAAGTTCTTCAAAGTTAACTTTACTTACCTCACAAGCTTCAATAATATCTTTATCAGCAAGAAAGATATCCAGTGATCCTATGGCTTGCCATAACTCATTCTGTTGTTCCAGTGGAGTAAGTGTGCCAGTTGGGCTGCTGCTAGCTGTACTGGAAGGGTACTTTGCGCATGTTTTTGAACTGATTGTATTAGTCGAGGCATCTGTACGCAACTTATTTTGCAGTAGATCTACAAAGCCATCAATTAATGTTACCCCTGTCTCATATTTGTCTTCAGATTCTTTATCAGTATATGCCAAACTGGCTTTCTTTGATGCCTCTGATTCAGTAAGGTAGAAATCATTGTCCGAAAACCTGGCATCTGTATAATTCTCAGTCTCCCCCATTTCCTCAATGCATGCTGGCAAAAACATTGCACCAGCAAAATCTGTTCTGCAACCAAAATCTTGCTCAATTCCTCAACAACCTTCCAACATGGCACCTAAGATTCATCTGTCTTTATTGTTGTATGAAACACAACCCAACACAGTCACACGTTAAATTGTAAAGATACTCTTGATGCAGTCCATTCTATCTGACTTAAGGTAGTACATACAGTTCAATCTATCCTATGTCAGGTTGTATGAAATGTATTTGTTGTATGGAGAATAATCCAACACAACCATATCTTTCTTTTTTTAAATATAGCTGTTGTGATCCAGTCCACCTTACTTTAAAGTGTGTGAAATCACACTTTTGTTGTATGAAACATACACTTAAAATAAAGCTGACCCAGTTAAATCCATCTGATTCCAGGTGGTGATGAATTACATATTTGTTGAACGAAATATAACCCAACACAATGATATTTTTATTTTAAAATACTGCTGAGGTAATCCGGTCCATCTTACTTCAGGCCGTATGGAAAAGCACACTTGCATATGAAAAACTAGAAGCTGCAAGCAATTACAAAACAAAACAATTCATCGTCCATGAAAAACAATTCTTTTCAGCATCTAATTTTTAGTTTACTAAAGGTTTCTAAAAACTTTAGATAACTTTGGCTTACATTCATCTGCTCCTAAATAAAGACAATTCACTTCTCACATCTTGGTCCACTGACTACTGTAAAAATTGCTTTTAGAAATTAAAGTGTCTAATGTTCTATACTGATTTATAATTTAACTAGATATTTTATGTTGCCATTACAAATGTTACTTTCAACATCAGACAAGTAGAAAACATGCAGCGTAATTTCAGCAAATGGTTTGTTTTCAAACATGGTATGCTTAAGAATCAATAAATTGTCTAGTTTTGTTTATCAGTTCAATTTCCCACATTATTACAATTTAGCTCAAAGTTTGCTTAATGTCTTCAAAATCAACACAGTGTTTTCTTTTCCCTATTCTAGTCCATATTTGCATAAGGTGTAAGTATGCTTAATATTTACTTTTCAATCCAATACAAAGTATACTTTTCTCTGTCAGTTTAAATTCCACACAAACTAATACTGCTTTTCACCTTCAAACAAAAACAATGTCTGAGATCAGCTTAGTTAAAATCTGCTTTCACAATAAATCTCAACACTTTCACGTTGTATATCCAGATACATTATTATTTAGTAATGAATATACTCCATTCTGAACATTAGACTTCAAAGAAAAATCATGTTCTTGGCAAATCCCTGATCACATATTTAGACACAATGAGCTGTCTACTGACAGGTTTTTAATCCATATTTTCCTAAACTTGGTTTTCACCATCAGCTTCTGCAAAAAAAATATTACAAAAGAAAATAACAGGATAATTCAAAGTCAAATGAAAAGTAAAACTACAAATTAAGTGTTTTTCTCAAAATAATTTGGTTCGAATCCCAAATGATGAAAATTTTGTCACAGACTTGAACTATCAGGTCAACCAGTTTAAATAGGTACCAGGAATCATCATGGGAAATAAAGGCAGCCTGTATGTTACTGACCACATATTTTATTGAATTCCTTCCTGTGTAGGATCCAGGGTGCTATGCTGGGCAGGGTGATGGGGGCGGGAGGGGGTAGACCAAAACTGCCTCCCTGTCAAAAAAGGCTTCTTATTAAGGGTTAGCTGTAATCAGATGTGCTGAGCCTGAAGCTGCAGCTTAGCTGTAAACCACAACATAACACGACAACTGCCTTTTAAAGGGTGGCGGTGGGGGGGGGGGGGTATGTTTCTTCTGTGTCAGCTCGCCTGATTGCAGTGGGTCTCTGTTTGTTTAGAGGTATCCTTTGGAGTTCCAGCTTCTTGCACACAAATAAACGTAAACGATTATGTCTGGTAGTCTGGTAGTCTTAGTTTCAGCTTCATAGAAAACGGGTCACCCCATCTTTGCTCCACTCCTGTGCCAACGAAAAACTCACAGAATGTTTATCACAGTATTACAATTGCAGTTCATCATTGATGGTAGCAGAAGTCGCCAACAGATCAGCAGTTGCCCACGCGATCAATTTTAATCACATACGGGCACCACAACACTGCACGACAGGCATTGCACCATTTTCTGAATCTACAATTCACACCAACACGTTGGTCACAGTAGAAAAAACATTCCAAATACAATCCGCAGCTCGCAGTGTCATGCCATGCATTCAACTCAGAAGCTGGGCGACAAAACTATATCCAGTCTACAAATGGAGCAGAAATGCATCGGCCACCGTCCGGCAGAAGCAAAAAATTTGCCTGTTTCGAACCGTGCCGCTGCCCAATGTCCATTTTGACCAGAATCAAGTTACTTTCTTATGAACACCAAAACTAAACGACTCCAATATATTACTTGGTTAATAGTAAGTAAGTGACAGATGTGGTCAAGGCTCCTCAGGGACAAGCAACGGAATAAAGTAGAGAAAGAAGATTATAATGGCCTGGAGAGAATGAGGCACCTGGGTGTAGCCAGCAGAGGGTCTGGCCGACTCACTACACTCAGAGGAAAGGCAAGACGGACATATATAACCAGATTGTGACCGGTACCATCAGTACTGGAACTCTGTGCTGGCTCCTGAAGATAAGGCCGGAGCATGCATGGGAATGACACGAGTGCTGTGATGTCAATTCTTGACTCAACTCAACTGAACTAGTAAGTAAGTCAGTTGTACCCCGCCAGGACATCACACAAGCGATAAATACCTGGTGACACAAAGTGTCAACATGCGGATGAAGATCACCTGTGGAGATATCCCGGGAACCCCGTTCAGCCATCAGGCTATATTTAGGGCCCCCAGCAAAATCCAGGGTGGGGCTTCAAATTAACAAAAACGAAGGCTAAGAAAATACCCTAACAGGGCCTCAGTCATATGTAAATTGTGGACCTTTCTGGCGACTATACCGCCACCGTCTAGAATATACCCTGCACCGCTACCCGCGACGCGGAGGGGGCTAAACTAGATGGCTGGGACTCACGAGCAAATTAAATGGAGGAAGCTGCAGGAGATGCTGTAGCTGTTGCTTGTGAGTCCGAGCTATTTAGTGGTCCGCAATTTACATATAACTGAGGCCCTGTTAGGGTATTTTCTTAGCCTCGATAATTTGGGACCGTTATTCGGAGGATAGCCGAAAATTCCATCCCACAGTGGGGCGACAGGTAAGTAACTTGGGTAATTTTATTAACTACAAGCAATTTCAAGATTAACTGTGTGTGCCCTTAGAAGATAAATCAAGACTCTTCGCGTGACACCCATTTGATTATTCAGTGTGTAATTATGCATGGCTTCTTTTCTATATTACCGCCGTGTCAGTCATGTGTGCCGCCCCCCCCTTTTTTTTCATTGTTTATATTAGTGAGGCCCCCAGATTCATTTGACAGTAAACAAAACGGTACAAACGACACAGAAGTCGTGTGCCGTTAGCTTGAGTTGCCAGGCTTAGCTCAGCTACTGGACTTTGCCTTAGCCAATAGATAAATAATTTTAGATAAATTATTTAATGCAGATAGCTAATAAAATGCAACATGTAACCGTTCAAAGTTTATAACATTACTTACAGGTGCCATATCTAAAACATGAACATTCCAATGGTCACGGCACGCACATTGAAAGAAAAAGCTGCGTCTAGTTTACCACTCACACACCCTCCCTCTCTCTCAGGCGCTCACACTAAAGTCAGGGGTCTAATGTTCCAGACATTACTCAAGGATTACCTCAGGGAATGCCACCTTCACTTCTTATTGGACAGCGGTTTATTATTCTCACCAATGAGCGGCTACAAAATAATGAGACTAGGGTGGACACTGTCGGCGATTCCCACGTGTTGCTATAAAAAGATTCGAGGTCAACTATCGGACAACCATTGATCCACCACGGAGCCTAAAAATCCGGTATCCTAAAAAATTGACAAAACACGACAGAGGTGACGGGCCTAACTTAATAGCCCTGGATAAAGTCTTTACTGCACTTGTTTACCCAACACAGCGCACGAATTTTACTCTCATGATTCTTTTGATCCTTACAAGGATGGCTTTGGGAGTCGGCTTATTTTTATAGAGCGGTTTTGGATAAATTTGTTTCGAGTATTAAGGGGCGATTGTTGGGAGGAGAGATGACCGGAGACAGACGCGACCTTTCCATCTCATTAAATCATACCCAATGGCGGTTCCATCATGAAATGAAGCTAGCTTTGTTCTTACAGTGGAGCTATTGTCAGCAGCGTTGTGTCGAAAATAGGGTGACTGAAATGGATGCAGGGACGGATTTAGGCTGGATGAGACCCTAAGATATATAACGTCCCGATACCCTTACAAATTAAATTACACACTTTAACCAGTTAATCTCAGGAAACGTTGATATCTATGTGGACAATAGAAATAATAATGAATGTGTTTACAAAATCACTGAAATTATATTATTTAACCCTCTAAAAGGTTCAAAGTCACAATTTAAATATATCTTTTTGTTTATATTTCTTATATGCAAAATTACGGATTATGTCATCAAAAGATATATAGCATGACATGCACATTGTGCTAAGTTCAGACAATTTTTCTGGAGACATAGCTGCTCTCAGTTTTAAAACAAGATTTTAAATTTGATATGGCCCCTACAGAATGTGAAGCCCTAAGCTGTAGCTTATTTAGCTTTTGCCTAAAACTAGCACCAAGTGGGGCTTATATTAGAAAATAACATACGATCTTATTAAAATAACATTGCACAAAATAGGAAGCAGAGAACCCGAGAAGACATAAATGGGCCCAAATATTTTCCCATTCCCGCTTTCAGGTTCACAGTCATTGTTTTATTGTTGTTGTTTGTTGCTGGCATCAGTAAGCTTTGGCAGTAAATTGTCCGTGGAAGAGTTTTTTTTTTAGACCTTGGCTTGTTCGTAAACCTTCGTGATAATTCTATAATTTCCTATATGTCAGTTTTGTGCTGATCCTTTTTGTCTGGAGGAGTGGTAATTATTATCAGCGCTACATACTGGACCACTAAGGGCTCCTACACAGTTACATAGCTGGAAGTATTTACACAAACAATAAACATTTAGTCTAAAAAAAAAAAAAAAAAAAAAAACAAAACATAACAAAAATTATCACTCAGAAGAATGTAACAGGATATCTCATACTTCCACTACTGACGATGCTGTTACTGTTACGACGACGACAACAACAACCACTATCACAACAACAACAACAACAACAATAACATAGGCTACGTCTACAAAATCCCATCCCATTCCTAATAATTTGTCTTTTTCACTAATCCTCCAACTGTTCAAGATTCCCATCTGTATATTAGGATAGACTTTAAATCATTCTTGAGAATTTCATTTAGTTGACAAAGACAGATTTCATCGAATATTCTCCCCCGTGTGGGTTCCGGGGCCCCATTGTGGGGGAAACAAGAATAGACCCACTGCCTCCCCCGTGTGGGTTCCGGGGCCCCATTGTGGGGAAAACAAGAATAGACCCACTGCCTCCCCAAAAGCATGTCGTAAGAGTCGACTAATTGGGGAGCTTCCTTTGAAGTCGGAGTGCATCTGCCGGAGAGGCAAGGAACCAACAGTCTGTATTCCAGAGAATGAGATCTGTAAAACTGATGCACACGCAACACTCAGGTTCTGGAGCAGGACTGCAGTTCAGTAATGGACGAGCAACCAGAACTTTCCGCCAGAGTGTACAGCTGGTGAACGTTAAAAAAAAAAATCGAATATTCTTCATTTTGTTAAATGTTGGCTTTGCTTGAGATGTTTTAGGCTTAAAACTTATGAATGCATCTTCCATCTGCCAGGTACTCGAATGTATCAACTTGCTTGATGATTATTACACTAACTTTGTTGCATCATTTTAAAAGGTCTGTTTAATTTGCAATTGCCATCACTTTTGGTTTTTCTGCTGTTCAAACTAAGACTCTTGTTTTGACTATATGTTACAATTATTCTTTCTTTCTTTGTGTTCACCAGCTGTACACTCTGGCGTAAAGTTCTGGTTGTTCGTCCACTACTGAACTGCAGTCATGCTCCAGAACCTGAGTGTTGCATGTGCATCAGTTTTACAGATCTGATTCAATTGAATACAGGCTGTTGGTTCCTTGCCTCTCCGGCAGATGCACTCCGGCTTCAAAGGAAGCTCCCCAATTAGTCGACTCTTACGACATGCTTTTGGGGAGGCAGTGGGTCTATTCTTGTTTTCCCCACAATAGGGCCCCGGAACCCACACGGGGGTGTTGTTACAATTATGTCCATCATTTCTTGCAGTTGTTGTTTCATGTGTAATGCTCAAAACTATATCGTTAGCATTGCGTACAAAGTGATATTTTTCGTCTTTTTCAGGATGAATTTTTTCGTTATTTGAAGCCCTACTCTGGCTTTACCAGGGGCCGCAATATAGCCTGGCCATAAATATGGCCTAAAGGCTGAACGCTGTTTCTGTTACCTCTCCACGGCGATCCTCATCCACATGGTGGCACATTGTGTCATCGGGTATTTATCGCTTGTGTGATGTCCTGGTGGGGTAGAAAGTCATTCAGTCGTTAGCATTTCGCAGCATGTTAACAGTATGAACACCACCGATATACCTGACATACCATGTATGGATCTAATTATTATTTCACTGTACACATCAAATAAATCAGGCGACAGTACACACCCACGCCTAACGCCTTGTGCAATGTTTTGAAAAGTTTCTTCTGTTATTTGCATTTTTACAGCACACACACATACACACACACACACACACACACACACACACACACACACACACACACACACACACAAACATATATATATATATAATTATGAGAGGCATAAGATACAAGATTAAACCATAAATTAGTAACGATAAGTGTGAACTTGTAGAAGAAAAAAGTACAAACAATGCCGTATATATCCTTAGGACTCTTTAAAAAAGAGCTATCATCATCATCATGTGCCTTGCCGACTGGTGTGGGCGATCATGCCTCTTCACAATCTGCGATCTCCTGCAGCATATATTACTTCGTGTGCCGACACACCTCCATGCCATGCAGCAAGACTGTCAAGAATCTTCTCTCGTTGTCTTACTCATTCCCTCCTTCCACAGATCTTTCCAGTGGTCACAACATTTTCTCTCTTCTCAAAACATGGCCGAAAAATTATGACTGTCTTTTTCTTATGTCTTTGATAAGTTGTCTTCGGGTTCCCGGCTCTTTCAAAACCTCTTGGCTGCTCTTTTTGGCTGTCCAAATTATTTTAAGCATTGATCTGTAAAACCACATCTCTGAGGCCTCATTAAATTGTCTGACCTGACTACCGATTGTCCAGGACTCACAGCCATATGTTACAACTGGATGTATGTAGCAAGCAAGAATTCTTTTTCGAACCCTCAATGACAAAGATATATTGCTATAGAAGTTTAAAAAAAAATCTTTACCTATGCTTAATTGATTATTGGAAAGTATTTGATTGTGTGAAACATGCAGAAATAATCAAACTGTTAGAAAGAATTAAACAATGATGGAGAAGATTTTACGAATTACAAAGAACATATATTGGCGGCAAACAGCAGCTATAAGAATTAATAACCATTTGGAAACATTTCATAGCATAAAGAGGGGTGGGGGGGGGGGGGGGGAGAAGGGGGGGGGGGGGTATAAAAAAGGATGTGTACTATAAACTCATTTGTTTGCATTATACAGTGGATATATAGTGAGATCTATCGTTGATATGCCAGGAATGGTGGTTGGTGGTGTGACGGGCGCAACTTCATTGTGACGAGCGTAGCTTGGGCCTACGGTGTGACGTGCTGTAAAGGCTGCGTGGTGATGTGCGGCGTACCAAAGGTGACTAGGGGCGTCGCAATGTAACAAATGGCATCAACACTTAACATGCCCCTGGCCAAGTGTAACACAACATGATGAATGCTGAAGCTTCCAAACGTAGCGGAACGAGAACCTCTTTAAAAGTTCCATTTGTGTATTGACAATAGCAATGATCAACACAAGGAGAAAATATGCAATTAATAATCCAGACTCATTCAAGCACATCAACAAAAGCCCGCTCGTACATCCATGGACTGATATGTCCTCACGACGGGTCGCAGTCCGACCTTGAGATCCAGACAGTCATCTCTGTCTTCGGTTCCGCAGTCTGAATTAAGTAATGAAAGTATACCGGCTTACTGCCGAACTGTGACAATAAACTAGCTTTTTGCTGAGGTCTACAGTGGAGTCCCGGGGTGAAACGTCCTCAAGGATCCAACTGTATACAACGTCTGCTTCCGTGGAATCCCGGGGTAAAGCGTCCTCAAGGATCCACACGTTCGTCTCTTTCGGACTGTAAGCATCAACTCCTTTTGATACCAATACCTTCGCAACGTTACGTATTGTTTTGACGTCTTATTTGCTCACTCAGTACTGGTGCGTTCTAGTGCACATCCGCACGCGACAGGTGGTCATAAGAACCTGTGTTATGCTGATGACATGGTCTTGATAGCGACATGTCATAAAGAACTACAGGCATAGACAGATACTGTGGTAGTATAAAGTGTTACAATGGGTCTCAGTTTGAATAATGTAAAGACAGAAGTAATGGTGATTTCCAAGAGAGGAATTGTGCCTAAATGTAAAATAAAAGTCAAAGGTGGTTTTTTAGGACAAGTACAGAAATTTAAGTATCTGGGCACATGAATAACATTCGATGGAAGATTATCACAGAGATAAAGAACAGAATAAGAAGACTAAAACTGCATTTTACCAAATGAAGAACATTCTGTGCAATAAATCGATATCGGATGTTAGGAAAAGAACTCTCGCATACTATAAAGAGCAAGTTTTAACCAAATGCTGTGAAGCCTAGGCAATTAATAAACAAGACAAACAATATCTTGAAGACCTCGGAGATGTGGTTTTACAGAAAAAAAAAACTTAGAATTTATTGGACAGCTAAGAAGAGCAACCCAGATTTTTTTAAATAGGCGAATCCTCGAAGACAACTTATTATTACAAACATCAGAAAGAGAAAGTAATAATTTTTTTGGGTCATGTTATGAGAAGAGGGAAAATGGAACATGTTGTGACCACTGAAAAGATCTGTAGAAAGAAGATAGCGTGGGACGATTATTGACAGTCTCTTGTCATGACAAGGAGGGTTGTTAGCAAACGAACTGATACGCTCAGTTGCAGATCGCAGATTGTGGAGATTACGTCCTTTTAAGGACAATATTTTTTTGTTATCTGAAGCCCCACCACTGGCTTCTGCCAGGGGCCGCAATGTAGGCAGGTCATAAATATGGCCAATTGTCTGAACGCGGTTTCTGGGACCTCTCCACGGCGATCCTCATCCGCATGGTGGCACTTTGTGTCATCGGGTGTTTATCGCTTGTGTGATGTTCTGGTAGGGTAGAAAGTCAGTCAGTCAGTCAGTCAGATTGTGGAGAGGCATGGTCGCCCACGATAGTCAACAAGGCACATATATACATATATTTTTTATATCTTTACCACTAGTATTTAAAGTTTCCAAAAGTTATAATAATTTCTTCATGTTTTATTCATCAAATGCTTTAGTGCAACCAACAACGCACAAAGATAGGTCTCTCTTTATTTCAGTCATTCTTTCTGTAAGTCTTCTCAAGACAAACATTGAATTATTTGTGCCCCTACCTTAAAAAAAAAAAAAAAAAAACCGTACTGCTCTACTCCAATTTCTAGCTTACATTTGCTAATAACCAAGTGCAGACTCCATTTGTAACCCCATCACGGCGTAGTGAAATAAATATAATATGATAAGTAAATCGTTATTCAGTACTTACTTACCGGTGTAAGCTTACAGAGTCGGAAAACACAATGACAATATATTAGTCTCCACCTCTGGAGATCGACAGTTGCTTACAAACGCTTTGTAGGAAAATATCTATCTGAAAGTGTTTCGCCCATTGAATTTGTACTTGAATGGATTAAATTAAGGTGCAACATCACCATGAAATCTTGGCCGGGGAGGGGGTGGGAGGACAGCTCCATTGTATTATTTTAGGTTAGTGGCTCTCAACCTTCGTATGCCGCGACGCTTCAATACAGTTCCTCATGTTGTGGCGACCATTTAATACATTCCTCATGTTTTGGCGACCCTTTAATACAGTTCCTCGTGTTGTGGCGACACTTTAATACAGTTCCTCATGTTGTGGTGACCCTTTGATACAGTTACTTAATTGTGGCGACCCTTTAATACAGTTCCTCATGTTGTGGCAATCCTTTAACACAGTTCCAATCATACAATTATTTTCGTCGATACTTGCGAACTCCAATGAATATTTGTTTTGCGATGGTCTTTGGCGATCCCTGGGAAAAGGTCGTTCAACGCAAAAAAGGGTCGCGACCCATAGGTTGGGAACCGCTGTTTTAGGCAGTGGTGCTTGTGGGAGCTTAAGCCTGCTGTAAGTGCACAATAATAATAATAATAATAATGTCTAAATGTAAAAAATATCATATTTGATAGGAAATTTATAAAGTGAAAGACACTTTTCCAGACCTTTAGGCATATAGGGCTAGAGCTATATTTTATAGAACAATCGATACTCGAGGGGGGGGGGGGGGGAGGGGTGATGTGATCAAAATCACATCGGTAGTCTTTACTTTCCAGGACTACACCTGGTACCCAGGAGTCAATTTCGTTTAAAATAAAAAAGTGCGGCTCCGTTAGTACCCGAACCCACGACCGTCCGATCCTCAACCGAGCGACTAGTTGTTAAATTACGACGGCTCGCATGAAATGCATGAACAAATATTAAAAAAGAAAGCGTCCATCTATAGTAGTGGCACCTTTTAGCCTCCTTGGACATCTTTTAGTGGGTGGGGGCATAGCTCCCTTAAAAATTATGCAGGGGGGGGGGCGGGGCTCAGAGGGCGTGAACCCCCCCCCCCCCCGCCCCAGGCAGGTTCTGACGTCTATGATGGGAGTGACAGTGTAATTACCGTGCCACGGAGTTTAAACAGTGTATTCACTGATTTTCTTGAAGTATGTTGGGGGGGGGGGGGGGGGAGGGGTAATCAAGAAAGCAGGCATGCAGAACAGGTAAGTTGCTGAATCTCTATTAACATTATAACAGGAAGACATATTTTCTCTCAGGCAGAACCCGTGAAATATCTACCGGGAGGATTCCCTGAAGAAGAGACTAGAGTGCATCATCATCATCATCATCATGTAGCAGGTCCTTTGCAGAACGTCCGGGTAGTTAGCATCCTTTGGATTTTTTCTCCAGGTCATGCCGGTGTGTTGGGAAATGAGCAGGCAGATAGACTGGCTGGCTCTGCACCACTTGGTGGTGAACTTATGTATGACAAGCTGGATATTGTGGGGGCTCTTTGGGAGCGAGTGAACAGTGCCGAGGCACAGACAGATCACTACGGTCTGAAGAGAATTGCACTGCGAGGAGTTACAAGGGGATCTGGCCGAGGCTCAACACTCAGGGGAAAGGCGAGACGGATATACCATCAGATAGTTACTGGTACGATCGGAATGTCAACATCCATTCAACGGATGTTGAATGTTGAATTAAGAATCGACATTAAAGCACTCAGGACACTCCCATAAACGCTCCGTCCCTATCTTTAGCAGCAAACGATGGCACCAGTAACTGTCTGACTGTACATCCGTCTCGCCTTTCCCTTGAGTGTTGAGCTTCGGTCAGATCCCCTGGAAACTTCTCGAAGCACCATTCTTCTCAGAATATCATCACTCTCATCACAGTCTGCCTGAAAAAAAAAAAAAAAACTCGGTCTTTCGCCAGCTCTTCCGCCTCGTATATTTTCATATTCAAGGAGTCACTTATATGTTGTGCCCATATATGTGCCCTACCCAATCTACCCAGGTCCCTAGGTACAGGCTCGTCCAATCGGTAACAATGTTTGGCCCGCTAATTTTCATCATATCTGGCGCGCAAGTGATTGGTACTCATGGACGGAAGTAGAGTGCGCGTGTGGATTCCGGGGGCCCATGATGGTCGAGAGGGGGGGGGGGGGGGGGGTAGAAAATACACATTTTTCCTTAACAAGCATGTCGTAATAGTCAACTAATTGAGTGTTTCCTTTGAAGTCGGAGAGCACGTCTGAGATTCGAGAAACTAGCAGTCTGCTTATAAATAAGCCACATCTTTGAAACGTATAGCAAAGAAAAGTAAAGATCCCCTTTCATGCCTTTAGGCGCATCGGGCATATGGGAAGAACACCCAAATTTTTACAGACCAATAGGCACTAGGTGGGTAATGTGGTCGGTATTACGCCGGCCGTCGTGAAACGTTTAGTACACGCAAAACTCATGTTCTGAAACAAGAATTATGTCCAGAAGTGGACGAACAACCAGAACGCTCAACCGGAATTTACAGCTGGCGAACCCAAAGAAGAAGAAGAAAGAAGTAGAGTGATAGGAAGACATGCTAGACAACATAAAAATCCTAAGCTTTAGTTACAAGGAACAGAACCTTTCACCCCCAAGCGCCGGCAACGCCTTGCTTCAGGAACAAAGGTACTTCAGTGCATGAGCAACTCAATCTCTAATTTGTATCCTATTATTGTCTACCTATTTCCATTGGTGCCAATCAATACATGTCAATGCATTTATTATTTTAATGCAAGGAAGATCTAATAATGTATTCGCCTCATTCATAAAAATGATATGGAAAGATAGTTTACTTGTCAATGTCCCAACACAACACGTTTCGTAATGCCGTTGAAAAAAAAAAAGAGGAGGGTGGGGGGGGTCGTTTCCAGCTTCTGTTTCAACAAAGGTACCGAGAGCTGACCGTTCACTAAGCAATGGCAAACTACCGAACTAACATTTGCCTAGAAAAAGTACAACATTCCCAATCTCCCTAAAAACAAAATGCTGGGGTTGGTTTTGCAAAGGGTGGGCAACTTTTTTTTGTAGGAGCTTAAAAATATTCGCTATCTTCCGAATAACGGTCCCAAATTATCGAGGCAGAAAATATACCCTAACAGAGCCTCAGTCACGTGCCAATTGCGCACTTCCGGAGACTATACCGCCACCGCCGCCGAGAGTATTGGGGCTAAACTAGATGGCTGGGATTCACGAGCAAATAAAATCAAGGCAGCTGCAGGAAATGCGGTAACTGCTGCTCGTGAGTCCCAGCCATCTAGTTTAGGGGGATACTCTTGGCGGTGGCGAAAGTGCGCAATTCAAGTCGCCGGAAGTGCGCAATTGACACGTGACTGAGGCACTGTTAGGGTATATTTTTTGCCTCGATAATTTGGGACCGTTATTCAGAAGATAGCGAAAATATTTCCCGTGCCCACACTAACACTGGAGAGTTAAATTCTTATTACGTCAGCCCTGCATCTGACGCTAACTAGGCCTACTATACACCCCACCACTCATACACGCACACCTTGTCTCCCGAGCTGGATAGCAAGTGATTTGCCTTTTTTTTTGTCGTTTTACTGAGACCAGGTTGTAACCCAGTATCGTGTTTTTCTGTATTTGTCTGGAGCTTCTTGGGTGTTTGAGTGGTGGATTTGTTCATCTTTTTGCAGGTTTCAGCTACATCATTTATCCATCTCTTTCTTAGTCTTCCTCTCGCCTTCCTCCCAGATGTTCTACTGTAAAAAGTCTCAAATGTAGTCTGGTCTGGCTTGATTCTCACTAGATGGCTGAACCATTTCATTCTTTGTCTCTCACTGTAATCCAAACATGGTCTTTTCACCACGTTCTCTCTAATACTGGTACTGGTAACCCTGTCTCGTCTCATCGAGTGATCAGTGAATTGATTTTACCGGCTCTAACTTTCGCCTAGTCAACAGTCTACTAAGTTTTGTTATCACGGTAAACTCATGGTTAGTTCTTAAAAGCTCCTGGTGTCCTTAACGGTGATGACTCACACAATTTTTTCCCTCACAACAACGATTTGTGAAGGCAGCTCACTAGTCCTCGTTACCGAATAAAACTACTCACTGTGTTTTGAGATACCACTAAAGTATTTTTACTAGCTTATTGTTCACCTTCGACTAACAGGTGTTCACCAAATACACATAAACAGTTCATACATCTGAGCTTATCGCACCATCGGTTATCAAATCTTAACCTGCCTCACCTAGGTTAAGGCCGTCTTCAATATAGGGCTTGGGGCTGATGACGTTAGGGCTAAGTGACGTCACCATCCAGACTAACAATACCAAAATGGACTAGTTCACGTTTCCCAGCCCATTTACACACTTCCTGACTTTTCATTCATACTTTCTCAGACTGTTCTACGTCAGAGGGGTGTCACGTTGTCTTGTAGCGTGCTTTATATTACACGACGAAACAGCATTCAACAAACCCAAAACATCTAGAACGGCCCTAACCAAAACCCTCCTACCCACAGCCTCACCCCCATCCATCTTTAGACTATAAATTTATAGCTACAGAAGGGCGTTCCTTAACCTAGGTCACGCAAGAGACTTTTACTGAAGAAAGCAGTACAACGTGACACCCCTCTGACCTAGATCAGACTGAGAAAGTATGTAGATGGGCCGGTATACGTGAACTTGTTCACGAAAATAAACAACTTCCAGTGAAACAGTCGGTGTTTAAGAAATAGGGTGATGACGCCATTGCTTATGCTGACCAGTAATCTACATATTCATTCTCACTGTAAACTCGTAATCCACCGATCACAATTGTCATGTCCCTAACGGTGACCTATTCGTTCAAATGTGTTCCCTCAACAGTAATTTCTTCATTAGTTCTGACATTGACTCAGCAATACCGTCAAAACTAAAACTAAATTAACTACGAAGATAACCAAATATAATAGTTTACCATTTAAGAGAGAATATCTTTCGACGCTTCGGGTCCATGCGGAAACGGGCTTTCTTCAAAAAATGACTTTTGCTCCCAGCCTTCATCAGGGCTTGAACCCTGGGTGAAGTCTTAGGAGGTAAAGGTGGCCGGTGTGATGTTGACCACATCACCCACCAAGTGACGATTGGTCTATAAAATATAGGCCTTGCAAGGAAAAGGGTCCTTTACCTTTTTTTGTTTAAGCTTTCGACACGATGCTATACAAACCATTCACCAGAGAGGAGAAGGATGTGAAGCACGAGGTAGTCCGAGATCCATATGGATAGACAATATCATAGAAAATTTACAAGCAGTACAATGTATCCATTGTTAAGGCGGCAAGAAACAGAATCTTAGATCTCACCCATGTCTTAAGACCACGCAGCCCCCCCCCCCCCCCAATATAAATCAAATAATGCAATAAATGCAATGATGCAATATCGGTCGTGAAATTCTATTCATTTAACCAATATACGACACAGTAACTGGGGTAAGAGGAGCCTGTCCTACTACTAGGCGCGTCCCCCAGGTGGCGGAAAGTAGAAAGGCCTCTAGATATATTTGTTAGCCACAAAAATATTGAATAAGTGGCCGTGGACCAAAACAGGTGATGGTCATTGAGAGGAGGCGAGTTAGTTGGTGGGACAGCTAACTCTATAATCTCTACGATATGGCCATCGGTGAGTGAGAGGCGCCATAACCTCCCCCTCCTGTTACCTTTCAGGGTAAGTCTCTTTAGAAATAGTCTGTTGAAGTCAAACCATATACAAACTGGCTGAAGGCAAGAGGAAACCACCACACCTGATGATGATGATGACACAGTACAGGAATTATATATTTTTGTTATTGTTTAGTTTTAAGTTACAGGCTTTAGAAAATTCGGAAGAAATCACAAAACAAATGGACTGATTTTATAAAGGATTACATTCTGTGCCACAACGATATTTCTAAAACTGCGTCTCCTCTCATAAATCAGGCACGACAAAATCTGTAGCACATGCAAGGAAGCTCATAAGTGTATACGACAGCTTCCCCATTGTCTAAGCTCGTAGGCGAACGTTGTACTTTCAGGTATCACCGTGTTTTTCTGAAAATATATGAAGTCTTAACGCTTGCAATTTTAACAGGCAAAAGTAATGCAGGGCAATAACCGCTTAAAATCTTTGCATTATCTGTTAATTCCCCTGACTAACGTCTGTGGCTTAGCGTTGCGAACGCGCTTCGTAATCCCAGCTGTGGGCGATTTGGAAACAGACCGCATTACAGTCATGCTCTGGTTGTATGCAATAATAGGTAATTAAGAACAAGGACATGAAAAATGGGCAAGAAAAAACTGAAACAGTGGTTCTTGGTCAAGTCATGTGTTAATGCTAACAACTACAACCCCCTCATGCTCACCAGTGACTAAGTGGACTTAAACTGCCATGTTGTTTACAAAGATTATATAGGAGATCTTGCACTCAAGAGGATGGCAAGAACAAGGCGGGAAGTTTAACTCAAATGTAAACAAGGCTGACAACTAATTTTTTTTTTTTTAAGAAGCTGAGATTATTAGTTGTATTAACAAGTCGGTTGAACATCGTTCACAGTTGTATTCTTCAGTCAGGGGCCGTGTAGGGGGATGCGTCTCCTCATGTCATGGTGTTCGCCTTGAGTGCTGGAGGTCCCAGGTTCAAGTCCCAGTGAAGACTGCGATTTTTTTCACGTGGACCTAGTAATTTTCCCTGGTCACTGGGTAGTATGATTTGACGCCCGTGTGTATTGTTGCGCAGTAAAAATCTTTGGCAGTTGGAGATCGAAATAGAGTAGCATAACAGCGATGCCTGGGCAAAATTATATTTAAAAAAAATGTAAAAATCTACCTAGTTTTTCATGATTCTCGTCGGTGCTACGAAGCTCGTGCAATGCGCCGAGATTCTTGAGTCAGAAGTAGAACGGAGCACTTATGGGTTACTGTCTTTTGCTGTGATGTTTATCCGTCGTCTAAACCTAAACCTAAAGGGGCCGTGAAAATGTCTGGTGGGCCATCAAACTGTTCTGCCTACTTATTTAACTGGATAAAGTAAGTAATTTTTATCTTCCAGGACTACAGTCTGTATGATTAACACCTTAACAATGAGAAATATTACACAGCACCAGTTTCTGACTGATACCAAGGGGTCATCATTACAGATGCGCTATCGGTTATCCAAGCCCTCAAAAGTAGCAAACTCCCTCACTTGAGATCTGAACCTGGCAAGTGGCTGTCCAAAAGTGTACTAAACTCCATTGGGTGCCTCCCCAGTATGGTATAACAAAAAACTAAACCGCATACAAATTTGCTCAGAAAGGGGCAGAATGTGAAAAGAAAAAGAACACAGTAACATACTTTAAAGCATTTGACAAAGTAAATGGTGCTGGCTTTAGTAGAGACGGCTCTTGTCTAGTCAATCTAGCAGTTTGTTTGGCAGATTTTGTAAATTGTGAGTTGACGACCCTGGCTCAGGCTACCAATGATGGGTTTTTACCCCCAGATCTGGGATTTTATTTGACGTCTTGGGTTCAAATTTTGATTACTGTTTTTTTTTTTTTTTACATATCCTTATATAAAAGTATGTAGAGGTTTCGTTTCGTAACTATACAATTTGTAGTTTTCAACAATCTGGGTTTTTATTTTGTTTTTTGTTGTTTGCTTATGTGTTGCTTGGGTTTTTTGGTTATTTTAGCTGTGTTTTTTTAAAAAAAAGTCATCTTGGCAGCCCTGTCTGCCTGTGGCGAGTCATAATTCAATTGATTAAACACCTTATGCTCGGACGGAACGTTGATGAAAAGGAAAAGACTAAATTGACACATTTAATTATTTATGTAACGGTTGTTTGCACGGCGCTCTGGCTTTATTTTTACTTGAATTTCTCTTTTTATTTTAATTTAACATTTTTGTCGAGTAGCTCTTGTCTCCTTTAGTTCTATATTAATTTGTTAACCGAGCTGTCGCCATTTAAAAGTGACAAGTTTCGAATCCAGTGTGACAGCACGTTTTTATTTGTAAATCTTTTTTGGGGTGGGATTTCTATATCTTCTTGTCTGTGTTTTTTTTCTTTTAGATGTACATCGCAAAAAATATGTGAAGGTGTTTCTCTTGATATTTTAATTACCTTGATAAAGGTCAATAAAGAAATAGTGCCCTCATTATGTTAAAATCCTTACTTACTGACAGAAGATCACTATTATTCAACTGTTAGTTTAAAATACACGGAGGAAATCGCAGTAAAACTCCCACATAGTGAATGTGTAGCATAAAGTCTACATTTATATTGGGAAATTTAAAAGAAAAAAGCTAACACCTTTGTTGTTATTATTAACTTGCTGTTTTGATCATTATTATTAGTAGTTTTGCTAGAGGGCCCTGTGGCGCAACGGTAGCGCGTCTGACTCCAGATCAGAAGGTTGCGTGTTCAAATCACGTCGGGGTCAGCTGTACTTTTTATGGTTTTTTTTCTTTGTTGTTTTTCTCCCATTTCTTGCTAGCAGCATTTTAAATCTCTTTTATTTAATGTAATAAACGATAAAAAATGGTAACGCATTGACAGTGAGCAAAGAAATAATAGAAAGATGGAAGGAGTATTTATGAGAAATGTACAAAAACTAAAAAAAAACATGCCAGATAGAGCCGATGAATTTGAAGTGACTGAGCCGAAACCTATATTAGAGGAAGTAAGAATGGCAATAAAGGCGTCTACCTTGAGTGCTGGAGGTCCCGGGTTCAAGCCCTGATGAAGGCTGGGATTTTTTTTAACGTGGACTTCTAGTAATTTCCTCTGGTCTCTGTGTAGTCAGATCGGACGCCCGTATATATTGTTTCGCACGTAATAAATCCATTGGCAGTTAGAAATCGAAAAAAAAAAAAAAAAAAAAAGTAGCCTAATGGCGCTGCCCGGGCAAAATTTGGAGTTGAAAATCTACCTAAAGTATTTCAGGATCCTCGCCGGTGTGACGGAGTTCGTGCACTTCGCTGAGATTCTTCGGACTATGGCTTGGGTCAGAAGTAGAATAGAGCACTTATGGTTTACTATCCTGATATCATGATGTTGATCCATCGTCTAAACCTAAAACATAAACTAAGAGGTCAGAAAATATGAATAAAAAGTATGTTTTTAATGTAGAAATCAGCTCTCACCTACCGCATTGGACTCGTGTCACAACACAGTTCTCATGTAAATCTGGTGTGGTCTCATCAGGCTGATACCAAGAGGCAATTTTCATAGGTGCCCCAGCTGAAATACTGAGTCCTGAAACTTTGTCCCTGGCGTATGAGAAATATTCGGGCTCAAAAATGTAGGAAGCAGTCCTAACTTCCTAACAATTTAATTTCTTAGCCAATGATTCCAAACATCTGGTTCATTTTCTGTAATTTACGACATTATAAATACTTCTTAAAAACCTCAGCAATAAATAAGCAATTAAGCAATCGAACTGGGTCTCTTGTGGTGTGGATATACAGATAGAAGATAAGGTTGTATTTCATTGACACAACAAGTTAGATAATAAGCCTTTGCTGATTCTAAACATGAAAATACATTTTTTTTATTTAAAAAAAAAAATGACTAATGAAATATTAAGACAAAATTAATATATATCTTTAAAAAGTCAAACTAAGGGGTAACTTTGAAAGTAGGCGAATAAAAGGTAAGCAGCGATATAAGAGGGTGGATAGCACTAGCTATCTAATAGACCTTTAGAGTTTGGGAGTCAGTGATCCATTTCAGCTAACTTTCATTATGGAGATGACACGTGATTGATTGATTTGAAGCAGTAAACCAACTCATTTAGGAAGACCAACCACCTAATTGCAGAAAGAAACGTTCACTGCGGCTCTATATTCAAGAATCGATACCGGCTTTTCCGTGAAGTGGGCAGACGACTGCGAACGGCGAAGCTTGGAATTCACAACTGATCTCACCAGTTCAGACAGAAACGAGATCCCGAGCTATGCAGTCGCCTCACTCGAAGATGACCCTGAAGGAGAAATTAGATTTCATAGACGAAGAAATAAGAAAATTACACTTATGTTGTTCTTTAGCTGGATATACTGAATCCGAAATAGAAAGTTTTGCTCAGCCGTTTTTTAAAAAGGACGTCAATCATCTGGGATCTGCCGGCTGGACGAGTTGGAAAGCATGGAAGAAAACTGCTGCAGCTTTGGTTGTGGTGATGCTTGTTCTGCCCTTTGTGTACTATCCAGCCTTTAGAGTGCTGTGTGGTTTGACCAGACTCGGAGGCAAGCAGGTAAGACTTCATGTTTTTGCTGTCCTCATCTCGTAATGTCACAATGTTAAGTTCAAAGAAACTCACGTTCTTTAGCGGCTTGAGCTATCCGATTATTTGTACTGGTGGCTTAACGTTCTTTCCCCAACCACGGGAGAAGTTCTGATTTTAAATATTTATTTAGACATTTAATTTTTTTTTAAATATATTATTATATTTGATTGCTATTCAGCACATTATTATTATTATCTATTATTATTATTGGGCACTTAAACAAAGCTTTGACCCCTTAAAGTCCCAGCTGCAGAAACAAACTGCAAGTGAGTTGAGCACTCCTTCCCACTTCAGTGCCTTCTCTGTGCAGCCGTGACTATTGCATAATGTGATCTGTGATCTCATGAATGTCTCCACTTAATTCCTCCACTCATAAAACTTAATTTTTTTCAGTTCTGCCTATCTCAAGGCGTTGAACTTTAAAGGAATAAATAACCTGATCTTTAGGTATTGAACAGAGACGCTCATCGCCACACAGCAAGGTCCTTTGCTCTCATTACGGTCTGCTTGAAAGAAACAGCCAGCTTTCCCGCCTCGTGTACTTTCATATTCAAAGATTCACTTATATTGTGTGCCGATCTTCGTGCTGGTCGGCTCCTGCCCTTTCTTCCTTGCACCATGCTTTCTGCTATTTTTTTTTTTTTCCAATCCGCCATTGCGTGTGATATGACGAAAAAAAAAAAAAGCTGATTTAAAAAGCTGCTGTTTATAAGCCAGTCTTCTTTACTGTTCGGATCTACAGAGACGCTATGTTGTGTTGTTGTTGTTGTTATCGATCCAGCGGCGCATGAGCTTTCGCCCTTTGGCCCAATGCCATGTAGTGGAATTTGCATGTTTTCACAAGCTGTTTTTTTTCCCTCCGTACAAGGTGTTCCACTTGTCTGGTCTCGCAGGGAGTAGCGTTCTTCTTGTCTCACTGAGTTTTGGGCACTCAAAGAGATGGTGTTCAACAGTTTCGTAGGGGTAGTTACATAGCTGGCACTCTGGGGAGTGTTGTGGCTGTATTCTGTTTAGGTGTCCATTGAGTGGAGTATGTTGCGTTCTAAGTCTGAAGATGGTGGCCTGGTCCCTTCTTGTTAGATGGTTAATGCTATCATTAGGATCAGGGCCAAACAGAGACGCTATGAGATAACATTTAGTTTAATAACTCATACAAAGGCTCAATACAACAAGTGTTATAACTAGCAGCAATTAGTTGAAGAACAATGTTCTATACTCCACACTTTGAGGAAAGGCAGGACGGATCTATAATCAGACTGTTAATGGCACAGTTTTTGAATGTTGAATTTAGAGTTGTCATCAGAGCACTTGGGCCACTCCCATAAGCCCTCGTCCCCATCTTCAGCAGCAAGCGGAGAGTTCTAATTTCAATGGTCCCAACAGCTGTCTGTTGTGCATCCGTCTTGCCTTTCACTTGAGTGTTCAACGTCGGCCAGATACCATGTTACTCCCAGTGCGCCATTCTCCTCAGAACGTAATGATCTATTTTTGCCTCCGCACTGTTTACCCCCTCTCAAAGGACTGTCACAACATCTAGCTTGTCATACATCAAATCACCGCCAAGTGATGCAGAACCAGCCAGTTTATCAGCCTGCTCGTTTCCCAACGCACCGGTATCACCTGTGGAAAATATCCAAAAGAACGCCAACTACCCGGGACCCCTGAAACGATGCTTGCCAGCCCGCATAGAGTATGCCTGTTCGTAGGACCATTGGTAGTGGAACCCTGCATTGGCTGCAGAAACGCGTATGGAAATTCCCCTAATGCGGTGATCTAAATTCTTAATTCAGCTCAACTCAGCTCTACAACAATATCCTGTTCATTCAATCCATCCAGGTTCATTTGGAATACAGAGCGTTTTTCTATTGCAGTAGTGATGTTATTAATGTCATGCGAGCTGCATATCGCAGAAAAGACCTCGACAACACTCAATATCATTGTCCTGGCTTGTAGACCAAGACCGGCTCCAGCTGACAGGTCATGCTGCTGACGTCACCGGGTCGGGCTAACGTTGCGCTAACGCAGCGGTTCTCAAACAAGAAATAAACTATTTTCGACAGTGGCGAGGGGAGACAACTTAAATTTTCACTTTTAAGTAACTACATGCCTTCTTTAATAATTTCAAATTTTTAGCCGATTTTTCTTGATTATTTACGCTGTACCCCTGGCATACACTCACGGCATTTCGGGATGCCTCGGCACCCAGTCTGAGAGCCGCTGCGTTAATGCATAGTTAGCCCGACCCGGGACGTCAGCATCACGGCCAGTGGGTGCAGCCTGGAGTAGCCAGACCTGAACTTTTCACCAAGGGCACAGGGAGTTTGATTAATCTACGGGTGTGTTCAGCCGTTTTACCCTATAAGAAGCAAAAGTTTGCTTTTGCTTTCTAAACGAGTCAACACTCATTACATTATCGAAATCAATGCAAATGCGACAGTAGTCACCATCTTCCCCCGCCCCTCTCCGCCCAAACCCACTATGAACTCTGTTTTGTTAGAATTATGAAAGTGCAAAATTTTAAGCGATAGACGAGTGCTTTAGTTAAAAACATAGTAAACTAATCCATCTACAAGTTTTTTAAAGGAGAGCGAATCAATTCAGTTTAGGGGCTGCATTCCAAATGTCTCGGTCCCTCTAAGCGGTTCCAAAACTACAAAGTCAACTCTTCCAACTTGGTTTGAAAAAAAAATTAAAGGAAGAAGAAGGCGAAGTGGAATCTCTAGAACATTTGCATTGAAGTTTTTATGATCTGTGATGATGAGCTGCTATGATCAGTATTTATTATTAATTATTATCAATTGTAATTAATATTAGCTTAAAAATTATTTGCCTCCCCGGCGGGGAATCGAACCCCGGTCTCCCGCGTGACAGGCGGGGATACTCACCACTATACTACCGAGGATGGTGACTATCCGCAAATTATAAAATTTATGACAGATGAAGCAAGAGGACACTAAACATTAATGAAAATGAAAACTTTGTTTCTCCTGGTAACACTGTTATTACATGTGGCGAGTGTGGGTTTAAGTATCAACGCTGTACAGACTGGGCTAGTGGATAATGACAAATCTGTCACTAACACGATTGCGTGACACAGGAGTAGAGTATAGTAAAGTATGCCGCCTTCGAAGCCGAGATAGGAGACATTACAACAAACCTCTCATGGGAACAAGTAGTGGAAGTACCTCGGGGTGGCTGCTGCATCGAAGGACTAAACACGCATGGAAATGCCCAATGTGCATTGACGTTGATTATCATGATTATGTTTTCGGTGCTAAGAATTATTTTATTTTGCTTCGTCTGATTCAAATGCTTTTGAAGAGCATTAATAATAAACATCAATCTTAATAATAATAGTGCTATTGACAGAGCACATCAACGAACGTTACATCCCCCCCCCCCCCGACACTTCACTGGGGTATAAGGTGGAAGAGAAGAAGAAGAAGAGAAGATCATTAAGCCTATGTCTTTTTTTCCGTAGCCGTGGTCGTGGAGTCAGGTCCTGTCGTAATCTGACTTTCAGGACAACAACAAAAAAGTTCTTGACTCCAAGGTCAACCCAGCCTTAAATAAGTACCAAGTTAAGTCCTGGGAAGTTAACAAAGCCTGTTTGATGTTCACCTCATCAACCACCGAGTGCAGATTGGTCGGTAAATATAGGTCTAGCCCTATATGCCCAATACACCTGGCGACACAGAAATATCCTTTAAATTACAAAAAAAAATTACTTTAGAAGTTCTAGGTTTTGATTTCTGTAGTGGACAGTATATATAGATATACACATACATATTACACACACACACCCACCCACCCCACACACACACCAGACAGACAGACAGACAGACAGACAGACAGACAGACAGACAGACAGACAGACAGACAGACAGACAGACAGACAGACAGACAGACAGACAGACAGACAGACAGACAGACAGACAGACAGACAGACAGACAGACAGACAGACAAACAGATAGACAGACAGACAGACAGACAGACAGACAGACAGACAGACAGACAGACAGACAGACAGACAGACAGACAGACAGACAGACAGACAGACAGACAGACAGACAGACAGACAGACAGACAGACATATAACCAGATAGTGAACGGCACCATCAGTATATGTACTCTGCGCTGGCTGCTGACGATGAGGACGGAGCACGCATGGCAATGTCCCGAGTACTGTGATGTCAATTCTCAACTCAACTCCACTTACCTCCAAATGCCTCGGTCCCCCTTAGTGGAAGGGCTGTTCGATCTTCTCTTCTTTCTGTTTACCGGTGGAAAGTCCTGGTTGTTCGTCCATGTGGACTTCGGTTTTGCACCAGGACCTGAGTTCTGCGTGTACATCCGGTTTAGTTGCATTGTGTGCAGTTCTTGTCCCCGCCTTCAGAGCAGATTTACTCCGACTTCGATGGAGGCTGTTCGATGATCGAGAGCTTTGTTCAAAGCAACTCCAAAGCTACACAATCAAATCTCTGTGTGGGGAAAAAAAAAAGGGGATTAAAGAAAGGAGGCGAAGTGGAATATCCATAACACTTGCTCTACTAAAGCTACGTAACGCACTATGATCGGTATTCAGTTTTAATATTAGCTTAAAAATTTTTGCCTCCCCGGCGGGGAATCGAACCCCGGTCTCCCGCGTGACAGGCGGGGATACTCACCACTATACTACCGAGGAAGGTGTTTACAATAAGTTATATTAATTTATAAAAGACGAAGCACGAGAACACCAAACTAAACATTAATGAAAATGAAAACAGTTTTCCCCAGGTAACACTGCATGCAATTACAGTTAAATATGGCGAGTGTTGGAAGAAGCATGGACAGAGTAGATATCATCAACGCTGTACAGACTGGGCTAGTGGATAATGGCAAATCTGACACTAACACGATTGCGTGACATAGGAGTTGAGTACGGTAAAGTATGCCGCATTCGAGGCCGAGATAGGAGACGTTACAACAAACCTCTCATGGGAACAATTAGTAGAAGTATCTCGGGGTGGCTGCTGCAACGGAGGACTGAACACGCATGAGAATGCCCAATGTGCATTGACGTTGATTATGATTTCGATTGGAAAATTATTTTTATTTGCTTCATTTGATTTAAATGCTTTAAAAACAGCATTAAAGAAATATAATTATTATGGAAAATAATGGCAAGATATGGAGTAAGCGAACACCTCATCGAAGTGTGCAAAAGTTTATACAGGGATAGTAGAAGTGCAGTTAGAATAAATCAGGGAACATCTCATCCTTTCACAGTGACATCTGGAGTAAGACAGGGGTGTGTCTTATCACCACTGCTGTTTATCACCTACATCGACAGTATATGCAAGAATGCCAAGCCCATGAATGAAGATCTTAGTAAGATCAACGAATTACTCTTTGCAGATGACCAGGCCTTGATAGCAGATACGGCCATGAAATTGCAACAACATCTAACATCCATGAATGAAGAATGTAAAACAAATAATATGAGAATCAACACTGAAAAGATAGAAGTAATGTCAATAAGAAAAAAGAAGACAGATCTAAACATAGCAATAGAATACAAAGGCATTAAACAGGCATCTGAGTTTAAATATCTGGGAACTACATTTACCGAAGATGGGAAATTGGATAAAGAAATTGACATTAGATGCAGTAAAGCAAACCAAGTATTGGGACAGCTAGTCCCCCTCTTACAGCATAAGACAATCGCAATCAGCACAAAGAGACATCTTATTCAAAGCATATTTATTCCAACTCTGTGCTACCAGTGCCAGACATGGTCACTCACAACAAACCATAAAAGAAAATTGGTAAACACGGAAATGAGATGTCTGAGAAGGGCTGTAGGAGTGACCATAAGAGATAAGATCAGGAATGAGATCATAAGAGAACAAGTCGGCACAGAACCAATTCTGGATTACATACAAAGACAGCAAGTGAAATGGTTTGCCCACTTAGAGAGAATGCCTTGTGACACCATACCATACAAAGCATACATGGAAAGAGAAGAAGGACGTAGAGCACGGGATAGACCAAGAACAATATGGAAGGATAACATCAGAGAAACTCTACAACAGCACGATGTGCCTATGGTCGAGGTGGCCAGAAGAGCTAGAAACAGAACCTTATATCTCCCTCGACACCAACAGCGGTAAAAGAGGAAGTGAAGAAGAAGAAGAAGATTAAAGAAATATATAAACCAGAACGAAAAGTATATCAGCGAGCATTACAATATTACAAACACGAGCAAAAACGGGAACGTTGCGGTTATGGAGCCTTCCTCAGCACATACACAAATTAGACAATGCTACACAAATACACAATATCACCTATCCTTGTATCTAAAAGAACATAAGGCCTATGTCTTTGTTTTTTTCGTAGCCGTTGACCTGTGGTTCCAAAGGTCGGGGATTCAGCCTGAATCATTCAGGTCCAGCCTTAAATGTGTACCAAATAAAGTCATGAGAAGTAAAGGCTGCCTGTTTGATGTTGACCACATCATTCACTGAGTGCAGATTGGTCTATAAATATAGGTCTAGTCCTGTATGCCAAATACGCCTGGAACCAAGAAAGGGATCCTTTAAATTGTGAAATACAAATTACTGAACAAGTTCTAGGGTGTGGTTTCCATTGAGGACAGTGTATATATACACATACGTACATAATTATACACATGCAGGATTATTCAGAATGATCGATACACTTTCATTCATGTATATTGCCTTGAAAATACAACAGATATTAATAATATCCACACATACATACAAGAGAGAGAGAGAGAGAGAGAGAGAGAGAGAGAGAGAGAGAGAGAGAGAGAGAGAGAGAGAGAGAGAGAGAGAGAGAGAGAGAGAAAGAGAAAGTCTAAAGCTTACAAACTCACAATAAAGTTTATAGATGTTCAAAATGGCCGCCGTCTGCTGCTCGGCAAACATCTAACCGGTAGCCGAACTCATCCCACACACGAAAAATCATCTGTTGCGTAATTGAGTTCACTGCCGCTGTTCCCTGTGTGGGTTCCGCGGCCCCATTGTGTGGAAAACAATAATAGACCCACTGCCTTCCCAATAAGCACGTCGTAAGAGTCGACTAATTGAAGGCTTCCTTTTGAAATCGGAGTGCATCTGCCTGAGAGGCTAAGAACCACTAATCTGCATACAATTAGTTCAGATCTGTTAAATGGATGTGGACATAACACTCAGGTTCTGGAACAAGATTAAAGTCCAGAAGTAGACAAACAACCAGAACTTTCCGCCTGAGTTTACAGCCGGTGAACGTGAAGAAGAAGAAGAAGAAGAAGAAGAAGAAGAAGAAGAAGAAGAAGAAGAAGAAGAAGAAGAAGAAGAAGAAGAAGAAGAAGAAGAAGAGCAGAAGCAGAAGCAGCAGCAGCAGCAGCAGGCAGCAGCAGAGAAGAGCAGAAGCAGCAGCAGAAGAAGCAGCTCGAAGCAAGCAGAAGCAGAAGCAGAAGCAGAAGAAGAAGAAGACGAGAGAAGGACGAAGACGAAGAAGAAGAAGAAGAAGAAGAAGAAGACGAAGACGAAGACGAAGACGAAGACGAAGACGAAGACGAAGACGAGGAGGAGGAGGAGGAGGAGGAGGAGAAGAAGTAGAAGAAGAAGAAGAAGAAGAAGAAGAAGAAGAAAAAGAAGGCAGCTGTGATGCTATTCTGCAGGTGTTTAATAGAGGTGTATTGTTAACTTGAAACCTCCCCATCAAGTATTTTATAAAAATGTAATGTATTTTGAAGGAAATATACATGAATCAACGAAACCCACTGCTGAATGCATGGATTTCTATCATGGTATAGGGCGTCGCAGGTCGACCCAGCCAAAAATGGGTACCAGGATTATGTCCCGGGGAAGTAAAGATGGCCGGCGTAATGCTGACCACATTACCCACCTAGTGGTCTGTAAAAATATGGATGCTCTACTCATATATAGGTGTGCTTATAGGTGTGCTTATAGGTGTGCTTATAGGTGTGCTTATAGGTGTGCTTATAGGTGTGCTTATAGGTGTGCTTGTAGGTGTGCTTGTAGGTGTGCTTGTAGGTGTGCTTGTAGGTGTGCTTGTAGGTGTGCTTGTAGGTGTGCTTGTAGGAGTGCTTGTAGGTGTGCTTGTAGGTGTGCTTGTAGGTGTGCTTGTAGGTGTGCTTGTAGGTGTGCTTGTAGGTGTGCTTGTAGGTGTGCTTGTAGGTGTGCTTGTAGGTGTGCTTATAGGTGTGCTTATAGGTGTGCTTCTAGGTGTGCTTCTAGGTGTGCTTGTAAGTGTGCTTGTAGGTGTGCTTGTAGGTGTGCTTGTAGGTGTGCTTGTAGGTGTGCTTGTAGGTGTGCTTGTAGGTGTGCTTGTAGGTGTGCTTGTAGGTGTGCTTGTAGGTGTGCTTGTAGGTGTGCTTGTAGGTGTGCTTGTAGGTGTGCTTGTAGGTGTGCTGGTAGGTGTGCTTGTAGGTAGGTGTGCTTGTAGGTGTGCTTGTAGGTGTGCTTGTAGGTGTGCTTGTAGGTGTGCTTGAAGGTGTGCTTGTAGGTGTGCTTGTAGGTGTGCTTATAGGTGTGCTTATAGGTGTGCTTATAGGTGTGCTTATAGGTGTGCTTATAGGTGTGCTTGTAGGTGTGCTTGTAGGTGTGCTTGTAGGTGTGCTTGTAGGTGTGCTTATAGGTGTGCTTGTAGGTGTGCTTATAGGTGTGCTTATAGGTGTGCTTATAGGTGTGCTTATAGGTGTGCTTATAGGTGTGCTTGTAGGTGTGCTTGTAGGTGTGCTTATAGGTGTGCTTATAGGTGTGCTTGTAGGTGTGCTTGTAGGTGTGCTTGTAGGTGTGCTTGTAGGTGTGCTTGTAGGTGTGCTTGTAGGTGTGCTTATAGGTGTGCTTGTAGGTGTGCTTATAGGTGTGCTTATAGGTGTGCTTATAGGTGTGCTTATAGGTGTGCTTGTAGGTGTGCTTATAGGTGTGCTTATAGGTGTGCTTATAGGTGTGCTTATAGGTGTGCTTATAGGTGTGCTTATAGGTGTGAAAAGTGGTCTTTACTTTACTCTACATGAATCAAAGTGAATCCTTCATTTCGAATAACCCTATATAAGTTACCAAACACAAGTCGCGGCTCTGTAGACAACCTTCATTGTGGGGACGGCACATGGTGTTTAGAGGCTACATGAAAAACTAAGATGCAACATCATTTCGCTCCATAAACTCACCCACCCCGCGAGGCTTTTTCACATCACCAATCTTCTTCTTCTTCTTCTTCTTCTTCTTCTTCTTCTTCTTCTTCTTCTTCTTCTTCTTCTTCTTCTTCTTCTTCTTCTTCTTCTTCTTCTTCTTCTTCTTCTGCAACTAGTGCTCACCGGCTGTAAATTCCGGCGGAAAGTTCTGGTTGTTCGCCCATCTTTGGACATAAGTCTTGTTCCAGAACTTGAGTTTTGCGTGCACATCCGTTTTACAGATGTGACACATTTCTCTGCGGACTTTTGGTTTCTCATTATCAGGCAGAGGCACTCCGACTTTAAAAGAAACCCTCCTAATAAATCACCTTGTACGGCATGCTTGTTACTGAGGCAGTTGGTCTATTCTGTTTTCCCGCCACAATGGGGCCTGTAACCCACATAAGAAACAGTGTAAACGAAAGTCAAACGAACCAAGCCTTTTCTCCTGCTGGCTCTAAAACGAACTTCCATCGAATTATGGAAGAAGAACTCGGTTGCTTAGAACTTAATTGTCAAGCCGGGTCATCCGTGTCTATTTCTGGGGTGGCAGACGATTGCTTTAAGTCATCAATATGTGGCATTTCTGTCGCAGCCAGACGGTAACTACGTTAGAACCATTTCAGGCATGGTTGCCGGATCGAGAGGGATACGATTAAGTCGTCCCAATATGGGACGCATTTTTGCGTGTGGCTATTTTAAAGCCTTACTCTGGCTGTTGTCGGGGGCCTTAATATAACCTAATAACCCCCGTGTGGGTTCTGGGGCCCCATTGTGGGGGAAAACAAGAATAGACCCACTGCCTCCCCAAAAGCATGTCGTAAGAGTCGACTTATTGGGGAGCTTCCTTTGAAGTCGGAGTGCATCTGCCGTACAGTATGTATTCAAGAGAATGAGATCTGTAAAACTGATGCACACGCAAAACTCTGGTTCTGGAGCAGCACTGCAGTTCAGTAGTGGACGAGCGACCAGAACTTTCCGCCAGTGTGTACAGCTGGTGAACGCAAAGAAGAAGAAGCAGATAACCTAACAATTTAACAGGGTTTCTGGGTCTTGGGCCCTGGTGATTCTCATCCGAATGCTGACACTTTGTGTCACCGAGTGTTTATCACTCGTTGTGCGGTTCTGATTTGGTTGAACATCATTCACTCATTCGACAGAGAGATCCAGACTAAATAGTCAAATAAAAAAGTAAAGGACCTTACTCTTTACGTCCTTCTTAGGACGTTATTTTTTGTTATTTGAAGCCCCACTCTGGCTTTTGCCAGGGGCCGCAATATAGGCAGGTCATCATTATGGCCAAATGTCTGAACGCGGTTTCTGGGACCTCTCCACGGTGATCCTCATCCGCATGGTGCACTTTGTGTCATCGGGTGTTTATCGCTTGTGTGATGTCCTGGTGGGGTAAAAAGCCAATCCAGTAAAGGACCTTTCTCCACGCCTTTAGGCCTATGGGGCATATAGGGCTAGACCTATATTTTTATAGACCAATCGGCACAAGGTGGGTGATGTGGTCAGCATCACGCCGGCCGCCTTTACTTTCCCCGGGACTGCACCTGGTACCCACTGAAGGCTGGGTCGACCTGGGAGCCAGGGTTATTGTTGAGACTAAAAAGCCTTGCCACAAATAAGGACGGGCTGGGAAAAAAAAGTTTTGTCAAGGAAATAACGCCGCCTATATTTATAATGCAGCCACAGTGATGCGTGTAACATTCATATAACTGATACGGTATATGCATGTGTATGTGTGAGTTATGTTCAAGACAGGTCAAATTTCGCCCGTGAGGTCTGTCAATACTTTATCGGTGTAAACAGAGAACGGGGAGAACAAGAAGGAAGATAGGAGGAGGAAGAGAAGAGGAAGTAGAAGATAACGATGATGATAAAAATAATGAAGATGATGATGATGATGAATGATGATAAAGGAGAAGGAGGACAGCAGAAGAATCAGAGTACTGGAAGAAGAAGAAGAAGAAAAAGAAGAAGAAGAAGAAGAAGAAAAAGAAGAAGAAGAAGAAAAAGAAGAAGAAGAAGAAGAAGAAGAAGAAGAAGAAGAAGAAGAAGAAGAAGAAGAAAGAAGAGAAGAAGAAGAAGAAGAAGAAGAAGAAGAAGAAGAAGAAGAAGAAGAAGAAGAAGAAGAAGAAGAAGAAGAAGAAGAAGAAGAAGAAGAAGAAGAAGAAGAAGAAGAAGAAGAAGAAGAAGAAGAAGAAGAAGAAGAAGAAGAAGAAGAAGAAGAAGAAGAAGAAGAAGAAAGAAGAAGAAGAAGAAGAAGAAGAAGAAGAAGAAGAAGAAGAAGAAGAAAGAAGAAGAAGAAAGAAGAAGAAGAAGAAGAAGAAGAAGATGAAGAAGAAACATCAGTATCAAACACCGAATGCATACACAGTAACCGTAGCTACCACACACCGAAACAATCCCCACTCGTGCAATTATTCCCCAGATTTTACCTCTATTGGACTGGACGGCCATTTGGAACGAAGGCTGTCTTGTGAGAAACCCGCTTTATGAGCCGATGAATGTCACAATGGCGGACTGTGAGGTCAGTAGTCTTCAGTTAAATAAGCTTCAGTAAAAGTAGGACAAGCCGCTGTGGTGGAGCGCCTAGACACTCGCATTCGGATCCTAAGTTCCTGGGTTCAGGTTCTGACGGAATCGGATCTTTTGTTTGAAAAATAACATTAGCTTCCAGATCGACCCCGCCTTAAACGGGTTCCAGGAAATGTCATGGGAAGTAAAGACAGTCGACGTGACGTCGATCTTTTCACCCACCGAGTTTCGATTGGTCTATAAAATATAGGTCTAACCCTATATGCCCAATACACCTGAAAGGGCCGTTTATTTACTTACTTGAGAACCGCTATTAAGTGGCGGGTCAGAAGGTCAGAGGTTCAGATACACCTCAAGTCATATTATTTTAAACAGATTTTGGACCCAGGTCGACCCCTTTTAAAAAGGGTGTCAGGTTAAGTCCTAGGAAGTAAAGGCGACATAAATGATGCAGACCACATATATCCATCCATCCGTTTTTCAGACACAAAAAAATTCATCACGTTCAACCAACATTCCCGAAGGAGGAGGTTTTGTTATACCTGTGGCAGGTTTTTTGAGCCATTTAAAATAGCTTAACATTGCTGGCCACTCGGCAGCCCTGAAAAGGACTCTTTCTGTTTTGATGCAAACACAGGAGAGCGACCCAAATACTGTCCCGACCAACGATGAAGTCGTCTACCGGCCAGCCAATGGGCGACCGGGTCGCCGATGCCGACCCGATCACCCACTGGCCTTTTAAATAAAGATATACAGCAAGTTTTCAACATCTTTCAGGTGGCGACCTTTGAATATATATAAGGCAACACCCCCTCACCACCTCAACCGTCGCCCACCCTGACCCCCATAATCTCCAACTTAAAAACGAAAATGTGACTGAGAAGAGGAGGGCAAATCTAAAAATCACAGGAACTCTTAAAAAGAACATGGGGAAAAACATCCACAAAAGTCAAAGTGTTAAATAATCGAACATCCTTTGATTTTTATTTGATGAATACAGTGGTACCTGGGTAAACGTTCGTAATCTGAAGGGGCTGCGTGGTCTCGAGGCATGGTGTCCGCCTCGAGTGTTAGTGGTTCCGGGTTCAATCCCCCGCAAGGGCTTTGATTTGTTCATTATAGACTTGGACTTCTAGTAATTCCCCCTGGTCTCTGGGTAGTGTTGTTTGTTTGTTTTAGTATCCAGAAGCCTTGAGTTGTTAACCCTTAGGCTCGGTATTATGGATATCGCAACCTTTCGGCCTTGATTCCATTGTAAATACCGTAAATCTGGGAGAAAATGTGGCTTTCCTGCCTACCCCCGGGATTGAACCCGGACCACAAGGAGTACGTCACCCGGTCTCCGCGAAATCCGGTTTAGCCAATTCCGCTAGAGAGCCGGGTCTCTGGGTAGTGAGATCGGATGCCCGTGTGCATTGTTGCGCACGTACAAAATCCCTTGGCAGTTGGAAATCGAAAATAATGGCCTCACGGCGCTGCCTGGGCCAGATTTGGAGTTACAAATCTTTCCAAAGTAATTCAGGATCCTCGCCGGTGCTACAGAGCCTGTGCACTGTGCTAAGCTGCTTCGGACTCAGACTTGAGGCTTTGCTTTTAGTGCCCCCCCCCCCCCCCCCACCCCCCACACACACAAACACATATGCTATCTTATATACAATTCTAGGTATGTGAAAATACAGAACAGTTGGCGCGGCTGCACAATCTGGACAGTTTTCTTCTCATGAGGTTACGGGAGCAACACGTACCATTCATTGCGGAGGACGCTTCTGTTAACTGGAAAAACAACAGCAACATCACACTTGCTCAGCTAGCAGGGGTAAGTACACGCATTAAAAAAAAAAGACTGGTTGGCCTCCTCACTGGCGTAGGTGTTGCGAACGGGTTTCATAATGTCAGGGTGCTGGGTTGGATCCCAGCTGGAGGCGATTTGGCAGCAGACGGTCTTTAGTTGGTTTCCACAGCGGTATCAAGATGCGACCGTTTAGGACTGGCGCAAACTACTGAAAGTGAATTTGCCTACATAAATCACGGCATCCTTGAGTATACATCACCTTGGGTCGTTCTGTAGGTCTGGTTCCCTGGTGTGTAAGTCTTTTGTGCGGCTACGTGTGTCTGTCTGTCTGTCTGTCTGTCTGTCTGCCTGCCTGCCTGCCTGCCTGCCTGCCTGCCTGCCCGTCTGTCTGTCTGTCTGTCTGTCTGTCTGTCTGTCTGTCTGTCTGTCTGTCTGTCTGTCTGTCTGTCTGTCTGTCTGTCTGTCTGTCTGTCTGTCTGTCTGTCTGCCTGCCTGCCTGCCTGTCTGTCTGTCTGTCTGTCTGTCTGTCTGTCTGTCTGTCTGTCTGTCTGTCTGTCTGTCTGTCTGTCTGTCTGTCTGCCTGCCTGCCTGCCTGCCTGCCTGCCTGCCTGCCTGCCTGCCTGTCTGTCTGTCTGTCTGTCTGTCTGTCTGTCTGTCTGTCTGTCTGTCTGTCTGTCTGTCTGTCTGTCTGTCTGTCTGTCTGTCTGTCTGTCTGTCTGTCTGTCTGTCTGTCTTTCTGTCTGTGTGCATGTTCGTATGTATGTGGATGTGTGTGTGTGTATTTGGTGCCTATGTGTGTCTGTATGTGAGTGAATTGGTTTGCGTTTGTATGTGTGTTCGCGCGCGAGCGTGCGCACATATTTTACCACCCATGCTTTTGTTTTTGACTTGATATTCATAATATGCATAATATTACATGAACATAACATGCTTTATTGATGAAATACAACTGAAAGATGAGAGTTTGGAAGGGCCGAATGTAAGACAGGCCTGCGAGCCTAATTTGTAACCCTTTGAAAATAAAGTTCGTTCGTTCGTTCTTAGCCTCCCATGGTGGCCGATTTTCTCCCATTTTGCATACATGTCCAAACCATCGTAACTGTGATTGATGCACTCGGATTTGTAAGGACTGGGTATCAAGATCTTGACGTATTGTCTGATTGCGGACTTTGTCCCTTCTAGTCACTTAGTCCACCTTTCTCAGATATCTCATTTCCGAGGCCTGCAGCTGGCTACTGTGAGCTGTTGT